>JAOTIX010000111.1:11512843-11523682 GCA_027123715.1 Gaidropsarus macrophthalmus
CAATCCTCCAGGTAATCTCACATAGCCCCGCCCACGAGGTGTAGGGGGAGCACGTGGTTGGTGGAGAGGCACAGTGGGGGGGTGGCTGTCATCGTACTCGCAGCCAATGAAGAAGCAGAGACGAAAGGGGGTGGAGTTTCAGCCAATCGTACGGCTTCCTCTGGATTCCTGAGCAGTGGGGGGCCATGAGAGATTACGGTGGAGGAGACGTTGATTAATCACATGACATGTTTCAAGCCACTCTACTGCACGCCCCCCCTCCCCCGAACTCTCCTGAACGCAACATAACCATCACATTCAACAGTGTACTTCCTGTTAGCTGATGCAACATTGCTGTGATATTTTAGCTAGCCCAGAATTGGCTTTTGCTTTGGTGTGTTAAGTTAAGTTGCTTTTTATTGTCAGGTAGTGAAATTGTTTCTCTGCATTTGACCCATCACCTGCACGACACAGCACACACACACACTGTGCAGGGAGCAGTGGGGAGCGTTATGTGCCTTGCTCAAGGGCACTTCAGCTGTGTGTGTGTGTGTGTGTGTGTGTGTGTGTGTGCGTGCTATATCCTACAAACCAGTGCAGTCTATGCGGCCAAACAGTTCATTGTTTCATGAGTGTTTGTGTGTTGATTGACTCTGCTGTTGTTGTTATCGCTGAAAGTGCGTGACTGTGGTTCTCCGTATAATCCGTTCCGCTGTCGACGTTCCGTACCGAACTTTAGTCTTTCCGAAAAGTGACCTGAAATTGTGTGTTAATATGGCAGTGGGATGACATCGTTACAAAATGAAACGTGTTAGCTGGGAAAACAGATATGCTATCTCTAAGGGACGTATGTACTTAACACTTTAGATAACATTTAACAGAACTATATTGTCGATATACACAACGACAGGATATATCGTAGGTTTTATTAAGTTATTTAGTATTTATTGAACAGACTGTCGACGCCAGTGAAGTATTACCGTCTTCTGTGAAATGCTCGCCGTGAATTTGTGTACATTATTAAACGGGACAGCGGGATAGAGAATGTGGATTGGCTCCCGTCGCGTCAAACTTCACTTCCTGTATCAGTTGCTCACTTCCTGTCCCAGCCTTGACACCAGAAAGCCTTGTGGTGGAGATCAGTCCTGTGACCTCGTCTCAGAGCCAAGTGACATCTTTGCCAAAGAGTTCCTTTCAGATCACCATGGTTACCGTGGCGTCTTAGGTTTTACATCACTCACAAAATGTGTTAATTTAACGCTCCTTACCTATTTATGTTTTTTTATTACAGTATTATGTATGTTTGATGCCATGCTATAGGATTAATTCTCTGAGTTATTCAATTAACGTTGCTCGTTAGCGAGCGTCGTGCATGTGCACGTCTCCGCCCCGGACCGCGTCACCCGTTATCTGTGCACCGCTACTAATCAATAAAACCGATCGATCAATAAACACACCTGAGACCAGGAGTGGGCGTCGCTCATCTTTCTCAAAAACATTGGACTAACCAATCACATGCGGGTTTACTTTTTGGGGAAAACGGTGGAGGATGACCAGACTGTTGAAATGTTTTAAAATGTTTTTTATTTAAAAAGTATAAAGATGAAACATTTGATCTACGTCGATAACCGCAACATAATAAAATGCAATTATTTAGCTACAAAAATCAGTTCACAGCTAGTTCATAATCATTGAGAAACACACACTAACACACACACACACACACACACACACACACACACACACAGTGTAAAAACATGTTGACGTTGGGTAATACAAAGGCAGGTACAGATGTTATGAGCACATGCTGAAGAAGGTCCTCGTAGGTTCAGGAGACTCACTGCCACGCCAGCCTCCGGCCCAGGACCCTGCTGGTGATTCTCTGGAGGAGGACATCACCGGTAAATACCATCACCTAACATGACTGTATGTGCGTGTGTGGGGTCCTAGCCCGCCCAGACCTGGACCCCGTAGGTGCTGGGCCCAGCAGGTCCTGTGAGCCGGGTCCCGGGCCGTACTGACCTTGTTGTAGAGCTGAGCGTTGAGGCGGTATGAGCCGTACTCCGCCCTCCTCCTCTCCTCCGCCCGCCTCCTCTGGACCTCCGGCAGGGCCTCGTACATCCTGGAACCGCAGGGGGGTCAGGCCTCGGACCGGGTCCACACACTCTGGGACCAGTAGCAGGCTGGTCCCTACACTGTATTATCTCTACTGGGTCCAGACCAGTACCAGGCTGGTCCCTACACTGTATTTTCTCTACTGGGTCCAGACCAGTACCAGGCTGGTCCCTACACGGTACCATCTCTACTGGGACCAGTACCAGCTTGATCTCTGGCAGGTCCAGACCTTCCAGACCAGTACCAGGCTGAGTTGACTATCTCATTTAATCTCCTGATTGTCTTTCCAGCCTAACTCCCAGCGTGATAAGACAGCACTGGTGGACCCACGCCTGGTGGAAGCTGAGAGACAGGAAGTCCTCCTTTAAAAGGCGACTAGGGTTACGGGGTCAAAGGTTAGAACGAGGACTTAGATGTTGATCACATGCTTCTGGAAAGAAGCATGTGTGTGATGAAGAAGAATGTACTAAACGCTGCCCAGTGTGTGAGGAGCCGTGAGGGTCCGGCTCCGTGGTTTCTGAAGACCACGTGTGTGACTTACAGCTTGGAGCGGAGCACCATCTCCTTCCTGGGGACCGCTCTCCTGGAGACGCCTGGAGAACAGAGGAGAACACCAGGAACCAGGTGAGGAACCAGGTGAGGAACCGGGTGAGGAACCAGGTGAGGAACCGGGTGAGGAACCAGGTGAGGAACCGGACCAGGTGAGGAAGCTCCCTGGTGTTCTAATCACAGCAGTTATAAACACTGCAAAACTAAAACCTAAAATCCTAAACAACAAACACTTTCCATCACAAACCAGACCGCCGTTGGCCCCCCGGCCCGGCCTGCGCTCTGTACCTGTGAGGTGGGGGGCCCTCTGCGGGGGGCCCCGGGGCCCGCACGGCCGCTGGCCCCCGTCTGCGCTGTGGAGCGTCTGGAGCCGGCGGTCCTCCGCCTGCAGGGCCAGCCTCCGCACCCGCTCCTGGGACCGGGACACGAACCCTGGCCTCCGCCGCGCCAGGGCCTCCTGCAGGAGGAGCAGGAGGAGGCTAGTCATTACCTAACCCTTAATGTTTGTTAATTGTTACTAAAATATCTATTTGGCAAAAGTTATGTTTTTTCATCGTTAAACACATACAGTCTTTCATTAAAGGCACACCAGGTGACATTTTAGGTTATTTGAACAGCTTCTGAGTCACTGATGATTAAATGGCGAATTACCAGGTGAATGGAGCGTCTCTCAGCCAGCCAGCTCTAAAAGCATTGCCTACTTGTTGCCAACTAATATTGAATTATTGGTGAAAACAACACAATTAACAAATATGAACAAAGGGTTAGGTCATGACTAGTTTGCTATTTATGATGGCACCATAGTGTTAGCGACGTTTCCTATTTCATTTGACTCTTTTAACCACAGTGAGTTCAGACCCGTAGACGCTGCACAGAACCCCTCAGGCTTAGCAGTCTACACTAGACCCTGCGGTGGGTCTGGACCCCCTACCTGCAGAGAGAGACCCGAGGACGTGAGACCCGAGGACGAGGTCTTGGAGAAGAAGGGTTCTTGGTCCAGCCGGGGGTCCGAGTGGACCACCTGGACCCGGCGGGTCCCGTCCCCCTCCACCTGTCTCTGCCTCAGCGGTTCCCTCCAGGGTGGGGTTCCGCCGTAGGCCTCGAACCGGACCGAGCCGCGCCCCTGAAGAGGCCCCTCCCCCTTCTGCGGCCGAGGCTCCTCCCACTCCTCTGGGCGGTTCTCCTTCCGGTCCTCAGATGATCGCTGGTCCGGGGCGGCGATGAACCAGGAAACGCCTGCGGAGGAACGGAGGGTTGAGACGGTTCAGCTCCGGCCCCCGCTGGTGACACGGGGCGCTGCACACGGTAATCAATTAACTAATTAACTAATTAACACCTTACTCATCATTTATTACTAATTAATAATGTGGTGATAACGATATAACTATATATGTGTATATATTTATATGATTCTTCTGAGATTCTTCCTTATATACAGTAGATTCCGGGCATTGGGCACATATTACCGAATTTGATCGTCATGGCAACCTCGGCTGCAGGGAGGGAGGGAGGAAGGAAGGAGGGCGGGACCTACCCCGAGGGAGAGTTTTTGATTGGCTCCTCTTGCTCCTCCTCTCCTTCCCGGAGGCCTCGGGATTGGAGGAGCGCCTGTCCCCTCCTCTGGGTCCTCCTCGATCCAGGACGAAGGGGGACGAGGAGGAGGAGCCGCTGGGAGAAGGGAAGGAGGTGCCCACGTCACGGGTGTGGCGCCTGGTGGCGTGGCCGACAAACTCCAGATCCCCTGGGGAGAGAGAGATTGATTGATTGATGTTCCACCCTCTCTATGTTTGTGTGTCTGGGTGATGAAGGGCACCAGGGTGACCTGGTGGATCCTGGTGGGACTCACCCGCCTGGACCCCTCGGTTGACCAGGCGGACTGCCGTCTTCCGGGCGCCGGGCCCGCGGTCCGTCAGCGCGTAGCTGACCGCCGACGACACGGAACCAGCCTGGTGGACACACACACACGCGTGCTCAGTATCCTGTGTGTGTGTGTGTCTGATTGTGTGTGTATGAGGGTGTGACGTGTACGTTTCTGTGTGTGTGTGTGTATGTCTTGGTGTGTGCATGTGTGTGTATGTTTCTGTGTGTGTATGACTGTGTGTGTGTGTATGACTGTGTGTGTCTGTGTGTATGACTGTGTGTGTCTGTGTGTGTGAGTGTGTGTGTATGTGTGTGTGTAGGTCTCTGTTTGTGTGTGTATGACTGTGTGTGTGTGTGTGTGTGTGTGTGTGTGTGTGTGTGTGTGTGTGTGTGTGTATGTCTGTGTGTAGGTCTCTGTGTGTGTGTGTGTATGTCTGTGTGTGTGTGTGTATGTCTGTGTGTGTGTGTTTGTATGTGTATATGTCTCTGTGTGTGTGTATGTCTGTGTGTGTGTGTGTATGTCTGTGTGTGTGTGTATGTCTGTGTGTGTGTGTATATGTCTCTGTGTGTGTGTATGTCTCTGTGTGTGTGTTTCAGTCTCCAGGTCCTACCGTGGACTCTGCCCCGGGACTCTGGGACAGGCGAACAGAGGGAGGCGAGTCTTCAGTCCTCTGCTGCTCCTCCTCCTCCCGCCTCCTCCTCCTCCTCTCCCCCCCCTCCCTCTGGCGGTGGATGGTGCCGTACAGCCTCCCCAGGGGGGAGCCCGGGGCCAGGCCCCCCTGGACCCGCGCGGACCCGAAGGCGCGGACCAGCCGGGCCGTGTCCACCGTTGACCCGGAGCTGCAGGAGGTGGACCGGGTCCGGGGGGCCTCCCTCTCCGCGGGGCTGGAGTGGGAGGAGGTGGAGGCGGGGCTCAGGCTCTCGTCCTCCGCCTCCTCCTGGGTCCCCTTGGGCGTCCGTACGGCCTCCCTGACCTCTGACCTCCTGCCCTCTGGCTCTGCGGCTGTAGACATGCCCCTTCCTGTCCCCGGCCCCACCTCTGCTCCTCCTCCTACTCCTCCTCCTGCGTGGAGGAGGTGCTTCAGGCTCTCCAGGAGAAACGCCTCTCTCCCATTGGTCGGACGGAACTCCTCCAGGCTCCGCCTCTCTGTGAATCTGCGCCACAGTTGGTCCAGAGACCCATCAGCCTGCTGCGATTGGCCATACCGGCCAAAGTGCCGCCTTCCTTCTGATCCTGATGGAGGGGCAGGGCCGTGGGCGTCGGCATGCCGGCCGGTGGAAGTGCCTCGGCCCATCTCAAACGGCATTGGACAAAACACCCCGCCGCTCTCCTCTGATTGGCTGTCGCTGACAGAGTGCCGGGGGCTGGTACCCTGGTCTCTCCTGGCACCGTGCAGGTGCATGCTGGGTAACGGACCGGCGGGGACCCGAGAGGAAGGAGGAGATCGCGACCCGGGACCTGGAGGTCACATGACCGAGAGAGAGGATATTTATGTTATAAGTATCACATGACCACGGGCGTCACTGCTCAGGGGGCTGGGGATGGAACCGTCAACCCCCCAGGCCCGGGTCCAGTCTGTGGACCCTGGGGCCTACCTGTGCGTGGGAGCCTCTTGCTGTAGACCCCCTCGGCGTGTCTGAAGCTCACGCCCCGGTCCAGGCCCGGGTCCGTGGTCCCCCGGACCCCGGGGCCGACGTGGGGGGGGGCGGCGTCATCTGAACCTGGGGGGTGGGGGAGAGGAGGGTGAGACACCAGGGAGAGAGCAGCTCTGGTTTCTCTGAGGGGTCTCAGCCGGGCCGGCTGGGGGTCCCTGCGGGTCTTTGTCTGACCGTGGCCCAGGAACATGAATAATTCACGAGGGGGAGGGGCGGGCAACAAAAGGAGCAGCTGCTGTGTGTGTGTGTGTGTGTGTGGTAGGGGAGGAGCCAGACCGCATGGTCGCCTAGGCAACGGGCTGTCACAAGTCCTATGTGACATCCATGACCACAGGTAATACCGGTCCAGAACTTTCCATCAACACGAAAGATGCCAATTAAACATGGGAATGTTCCTCCTGGTTCCTAGACGTTCCACCTGGTTCCTAGACCTTCCTAGACGTTCCCTGTGCGTACCTGGGTGGGTACTCTCAGCCGTGCTGCCGGATCTCTCCAGGGAGAAGGACGGTTCTCTCTGCGGAATGTAGAACAGCTCCTCGCTGCCGTGGGGCTTGTAGGGCAGGAGAACCGGAGGGGCTGGGAGAACGGAGAACGGCAGTAAGTATAGAACCGAGAAGCATAGGACTGAACACGACATGCGCTGAAGAACATGACACTGCCAGTGCGGCCGTAACCTGACCCCGGGCAGAACACTGCTGGGATTAGGTGTGGTGGTGGGCTTTGTAGTTTTAGTCAGGACTGAAAACTACAAATTCACAATAGTGTATAACTCCATTGCTTGTGTAATTTTAAGTGTTGATAGTACAAACTAATGTACTATACTAGGCTACTCATTCATGGTGTGTTCATGGTGTGAGGTATGACTACGGTTTTCAATATTTACATGTAATCCCCAATTGTGCATCGTATTTCTTAGTATTGATTGATTGGAGTATTGATTTGAGGCCTACTCCATAACTAAATGACTGTTCCTTCGGTCCCGGCGTGTCCAAGGTCTTACCTGGACCGGGATCAGCGCCCAGCCTCTGGGGGGGAGTGAAGGATTGTGGGGGATGGGCGTCGGCGTGGGCGGGGGCCCAGGACGACCCCATCCTGAACAGCGTGGCGGTGTCGGCTCTCTGCGGGGCGTGGTGACCTCTGATTGGCTCCCTGGTGTCACACGGCCTGGCCGTAACCGCGGCGGGGGAGGTGGTGGTGCGTGGGAGAGGGGAGAACTCTCTGTACCGGGGGCCGCCAGACCCCTGGACCACGGGGTCTGGCGCGGGGGACAGGGTGGTGGGGAGGAGGCCCACGTAAGCCAGGTCTCCCACCCCCGGCGAGGGCGCAAGAAGCTGGTCAGCCAGACATCCTGCGGGCCCCCTCTCGCCGCGCAGCCTGCTGCTGTCGGAGCCCGGACCCCCGGAGGCAGAGGAGGGTGGTGCAGCGGGCGGGGGTCCGGGGGTGGGGTCTCTGGAGAGGTGGGTGAGGCGGAGGGGTTCTGGGGCGGGGCTGGCGGTGGGCGTGGCGGAGGTGGAGGTACTGACAGGGGTGGGGGTGAGGGCCCTAGGGAGGGTCACCCCCTCTCTCGCGGCGATCTCTCGCACCCGGGACTCCAGGTCCAGACCCGGGGGAGCTGGGGGGGTCTCCTCAGGTGCCAGTGGGGGGGCTGGTGGGCGGAGAGGGCGGCCCGCCAGGCTGGACACGGTACTGCTCTCGGTGTCCGTGCTGAAAATGTTCTGGTTGAGGTGCGACACAGACCAAATGTAGGCTTTAGGCTTCCAGTTTCTATGGCAGAAACAGGAAGCCTAAAGGCTGGGATATACTTCTCCGTACTCCGTATACGTAATCCGTGTCAGTTACCACGGAGACCCCTCGAGCCTTCACAGTTCTCCGTGGGTAAAGTAAACAGATAAACAGGTTTATGTTCACAGCCGCTTCCATACAGCAGATTAAAAAGGGATAGAAATTATCATAAAAAATAAATGCTTTAAGTGTAAATAAACTATTTACAAAGTAGTGCAATTTGCCAGTTGTAGTCAAACCGGAAAAATAATTCCTGAAAAGACGTTGTTAGAGGACCAATCACAGCCCTTGCTGTCTCCGTTTTCCCTCGATGGAGTGATGGACGGTTAAAAAATATGGGATGCTCCCGGAGAGTACGGAGAGGGTCTCTGAGAGGGTCTCTGTACTACGGAGAGGGCTCTCTGTGTCCGCATACAGCACTTTACGGAGAAGTTTAAACCAGGCCTAAAGCCTACATTTCATGTGTTTGTGTTTGTGTTTGTGATTGTGATTGTGTTGTCATGCCGGGTCTACCTGCAGGGGGCGATGCAGCAGCAGTTCTCTCTTGATCTCCTCGATGCGTCGCCTGTCCTCCGTGTCCAACTCCAGGGGCTCGCACCTCTGGCCAGACACCTTGAGCCGGATCCACTCTGAACATACACACACACATTTTTATTTTCATGCTACCTCACATGATATGCTAGTTCTAATGCTAACACTAAACCATGTTCTACTACGTTCTGCACTATTGGAGGAGCCAGAGACAAAAGAATTTCATTGCCAGTGACTACTCTGTAATTACTGCGCATATGACAATAAAAGAATCTTGAATCTTGAATCTCTTGAATCTTGCTAGTACAACATGGCGCGGTCTACCTCGGGCCCTGGTGTCCTCGCGGTCGGTGGCGGCGCTGGAGCTGCTGGTCGTCATGGTGACGGAGGACTCGCTCTGCAGCAGCTTGGCGACACGGACGGCGAGGGAGCTGTCACTGCTGTTCCCGTCGCTGAGGACACCACGCTCAGGATCCGCCGCCACCAGGGAGGAGGGCGACGAGCGGGACGAGAGGGAAGGGGCGGGGCTCGACGGCTCCTCCCCTTCCGAGACCCCCGGCTCCTCCGCAGGTTCGGAGGTCGTCCGAGGCTCAGGGGTTGCCTGAGGTTCGAACCCAGCTGCCGTAGGGCCCGTGGACGTTGTCGCTGCCTTCATCGTTGGGATGGAGGGCGCGGTTGGCATAGTAACATTGGCGTTGTCAGGGGGCGCGGCGCTGCAGCCCTCGGGCTCCGCCCTCCTCGTGGTTTTGGCAGTGAGGACGGACGGTGGCGGTGGCGGTGGCATGCGGAGTGAGTCCTGGTCCTGCCGGGTCGCCCGCTCTGCAGTTTGTGATGGCGGGAAGACCGGTTGCATTGGCGAGGGACCGGCATCTCTTCGCTCCGTCCTCTGGGACGACAGCATGGAGTCGGAGGAGGAGCGGGCCCACATGGGCGGGTGGAAGGAGGAGAAGGAGCCCCCAGGACCTCCTGCTCCTGACCAGGAGGTGAAGGCCGAGTCCGGGAATCCAGCCTCTCCCCGTCTCCTCCAGAGGAGGAGGTCGTCGTCGGAGTGAAGTCGCGACATAGGCCTGAAGGAGGAGGATGAGGAGGAGGTGGACGCTCCCAGGTGGTTCTGACTTGGTGCTGTGTTGGCACCCGCGGGGTCGTCTGCGCCGGTCCTCCTAGCGCTGGAGCTAGCCTCTGGCGGTTGTGTTAGCGAAGGCCTGACTCCCGGCGTGCGTTCTGTTAGCAAGGTCGAGCTGCTTGCCTCAAAGCGGTCACTGAGTCGCACGTTGACGTGGCTAGCGCCGACATGGCTATGGCTAGTTTGGCTACTGCTAGAGTGGCTAACACCGGCATGTTGATTGTTAGCACTGTTTGCCTGACGATTGTTGGCAGGTAGAAAGGCTGTGTGGCTACCGCTAGGTTGCCTTTCGCTAGTGTGGCTAACGCTAACATGGTGAACGCTAGACAGGCTGCTGCTAACATGGCGAACGCTAGCATGCCTACCACTAGCGTGGCGATCACTAGCCAGGCTGCTGCTAGCCAGGCTGTCTTGCGTCAGGCTGGGGGGCCGGTCCACTGAGCCAGAGGCCCTGGGGGGGTCTGCCGGACAGAGGCTGTCCACGCTGAGCGGTACAGACACGCTGGAGTCTACAGAGCGCAGGCTGCAGACCTCCACCTTGTGGGGGCTGTCACCTTGGGTGGAGGAGAGAAGGACACGACGGAGGAGTGAGCCTTCAGCCCCTTTTATACTTGTATGACACCTGGACATTAGGAGTGGCTCAGGTCATTGACGGTCACTTTGACTGTAGTTATTTTATCGTCATCACATTTCACAATATTGCCTTTCCAGACTCTCTGTGGCATTCAGAGCAGTTGATGCCAACGCTGTTCAGTTCATGCTAACAAATGATGCTAACGTTGTTCAGTTGATGCTAACAAAAGATGCTAACGTTGTTCGGTTGATGCTAACAAATGATGCTAACGTTGTTCAGTTGATGCTAACAAATTATGCTAACGTTGTTCAGTTAACGCTAAATATTTATGCCAACGTTGTACAGAACCAGGCGGGAGGGGTGGAGCCAGTCTACAGCCTCACCTTCCGAGGGCTGGGCGCTCCTGGCGGGGGTGCCCACGGAGCCCCTGATGGTGAGCAGGTCTGTGGGGGAGAACTCCGGCTCTCTGATAGACCCCCGGGGGCCGAAGGGCGTCAGGATGGTGGAGGGAGACTGGTTGATGCCCAGGTTATGGAGGTACAGCTGCAGGACACACACACACAGGGTTAAAGGGGTAGTTTGGAATTTTGGATATAGGACCTAATTTCCAAGTTAGCCAGTGTGTTATTTATCATTGGAGACGTTTTCAACACATTTCATTCAGTCCTTC
>JAOTIX010000111.1:11543529-11555858 GCA_027123715.1 Gaidropsarus macrophthalmus
CTCTCAATATCCACAGCTGAAGTGCCCTTGAGCAAGGCATCTAACCCCCAAAAACTGCTCCCCGGGCGCTGCACCGCTGCTGCCCACTGCTCCCTGCAGTGTGTGTGTGTGCTGTGTCGTGCAGGTGATGGGTCAAATGCAGAGAAACTATTTCACTGTATCTTGTGTGTGTGTGACAATAAAATGCAATATATATATTGAAGGCCTTCATCTTTGGAAATCGGGACGCAGAATCCGATTAATTGGTTCCGATCTCCTCTTGTAAACAAATACTTATGTGAGATGATTCACCTTGGGTTCAATGTCATTACCTAAATATGAATATGAATATGAATAATACTTATTTAATTTATAATAAATAAAAACTACATGAAAATATAGTTATAATATATGCTCAGTGTACACAATCAGGGAAATGCTCATGGCCTGATTGTTTATGTATTTCAGTTCTATGAGAAACTTTTCAACGACTTCAAAACATAGCACATCCCTTGCTGTCCAGTTCTTACTGTCCCATCTCCCTTTGTTCCCTTAGATTTTAAATGATCTAAACTTCTTCCATGCACTTGGAATGGGTTCTCCAATCAATCATCTGCCCAGATGAACAAGGTTCTATCACAAATTGTAGTATCAAATTGTCACATTTTTTTATATTCTTCCCCAAAGGACCTTGAGTGCTGGGCAAGACATTGAACAGCATTTCAACAATGACCTACAGAGAACCAATGCTACCACTTTTTACTAGTTATAACTAGAATACATATTTGCTCAAGGACCATTAGCAACACCTGCTGAGTGTTGGCTTTGAGAAGTTTGCTTGTGCAGACCCACTCTTGGTCATGCTCTATCCCACCGTCCGTCCCAATGTCAGACCTCCGGTTATACCAGCACTGAATGGATGGGTCTACGTTCGCCCTGCCTTGACTCCTTTTCCTCCATGACTGTTGGACGGCGTACCTCTCATCAAATGTGGGCATCATAACATTAAAGGAACACGCCACCGTTTTTACGTATTGAACTTCCCTGATCTTAGACGAGTTGATACATACGTCTCTCGCCTTCGTGCGGGCTCTCGATCTATCTACTTTGCTAGCATTTAGCTTGGCCCATTACATTCCTATGGATCCAAACGGGGGTGAAGTTAGAAGCGACCAGGCACTTCCACGTTTTCCTTATTTAAATACGGTTATGTGAGTAGTTACACGACCCAAATATGGTTACACAAAATGAAACATGCGGATAAAAAGGATAACTATAATGTATGGCGGAATAACACCTGGGAGCACTTTGAGTTCAAATTGAAGTATCTGTTCTGTTAAATTACATATCCCTCTGTACAAATGATGTAGTTCAAACATAATGTTTATTGTCATGTGCCCACACACGCACAAGCACGCACACACACACACACACACACACACACACATAGAGACACACACACACACACACACACACACACACACATGCACACAAGCATGAGCAACGGCACGCTGTAGAACGCAGAGTGTCTGCCTAGTCATTAGTTAATTAATAAGTCAATTAGTTAATTAATAACAGATCGCTCCGGGCCGGGCAGCCGCATGCTCCCGGCGGAGTTGTCGTTCGTTCCTCTATACTGGTGCCCTACCTGGCCGACCCCTGACCCCTCACTGCGCCAGCATTCAACTAGATGTTTGTGATTGAGAGGAAAGGCCGCCATACATCCGGAAGCCAGCATGTCATATGTAGTTCAACGACCGCAAACTCCGCCGACCGACCGTGTGTTGTCCTCCGCCCTGGATCCCTACGACCACTAGTTTAGTGGAACCAGTAACCTTAACGTTTCCTTTAGAATAAATTACCATTTTTGTCCCAAGTGTCACGTCGCCAGTCCCTGGGGTTTGGTACGACACACGCACTAACAGTGTGTGCGTATGAAATCCCTCAGCTACGACGTGACCCTGGGTTAAGTTCTGAGTCCTGCTTGTTTTTCTGGTATTTATTATGATTACTAGCGTTGTGTTTGGTTTGCTAGCTCATTGTCAACCTACAAAGCTAGACTACGAAACATGTCAACCTGTGAGGTACGACAGGCCAGGCGCCGCCAGCCCTTCGTCGACCGGGCGCTCTCCATCTTGGCCCCCCGCGGGGCTGGGCCCTGGACCTGTGTTCCCCTATGAGACCCACATGCTAATAAACGGCCTAAACAGAAGATTCCCTGTGCGTGTCGTCTGTCCATTCACACAAACGCACTGGCACAGATGAACTGCAATAGGTGAAATATGACGCAGAAACACGCATAAGGCTAACACGGTTTGAACATGGAGGAGCAATGCTATGCTAGCTTTTCTTTGATGTGAAGTTATGACTAATATAAATATGAATATAATATCATTTAAATTGATTTGTTGATTTGGAAGATGTATAACATTGACAGTTAACCACAGGAAAGCCACAACATTTTAATCAATAGCGTATAATAGAGTGCTTTTGATTCATTTATAATTGATCACTGTTTTCCCACGGGCTGAAGTAAGTTATTCATTCTAAACTATTTCGATTTAAGCCAGCCATTTCAGAAGTATAATCAGTTTGCAAGCTCAAAGTCAGAGACATAACCCAGAGGTCACCAGCACTGCAGCATATCCCAGAATGCCTTCTTTCTTTAATGTGTCCAGGGAATAAATAGAGGCCTGAGTGTATTCAGTTCACTGTGCCTCAGGGAGATTAACCATTAACTGAAGATTAGACAAAGGTTAAATCCTTAAATAACACACACATTATTTTTATTGCTAATTTGCTACAGTATGAATGCGTGTGTGTGCGCGTGTGTATTTGCGTGTGTGTATTTGAGCGTGATAGCAGCACACAGATAGCAGAACCCCCCCACACACACACACACACATACACACACACTCACACACATACACACACACACACACACACACACACACACACGCACATTTTCCGTGTGTGTATGTCGTTGGGTTTCTGCTCCAACGTGTAGTACCTTGGTCAGGCCATAGGGGGCGGTACCTACGGACGCGTCCTCTTCCCCGGGAGGTCAGAGGACACCAACATGGAGTCCTGCATGTAACGACAACACTGCTGCCTCAATGTTAACCCGTTAACCCAACAGACAAACGGCCGAGCGTTGTATTTTGGTATAGAAGGAAGCGATATTAACTTTCGACGAGGGTGCCTCCCACTTTACATTTTGAACTAGCCCGACCATGTTCCAGGCGCTCGGTGGAAGAGCTCTCCCCGCGGCCCGGGTGCTGGCCCCCCGCTGCGCCGTGCAGGTCGAATCGGTGCGGGGCAGGAAATCCCGCACCGACCCGCCGGCCAAGTCCAAAGAGGGGCGCATCAAACACCCGCCCCCCGTGGACCCGGTGGAGATGGTGGTCCTCAAGGAGAGGTTCACGGAGTACAACCTGATCATGAGAGCACTGCGGTACGTGGACACGCTGATGTCTAATCTTTAAGTTACAAAATGTCCCAATATTGTCCCTCATGTCGTGAAGGACAAACTTCAGTGTATATCGGACATTATTATTGACAGTCTTGCATGCAGTGTTGGCCTGTTTGAAATGGATTTAAAAAAAATCCCACTCTTTTGGGGAAACCAACGTATATATATTTATGCATATTTCGGTTTCATACCGCGGTCCTGTGTGGGTGTGTGTGGGTGTGTGTGTGTGTGTGTGTGTGTGTGTGTGTGTGTGTGTGTGTGTGTGTTTGTGTGTGTGCGTGCAGACTGGAGTTCAAGGAGGAGGTGCTGCGTAAGAAGTACGAGGAGGAGACGGGCTCCCTGGTGGAGGAGCGGGCCCGGCAGGACGCCGAGGAGCACCGGCTTCTGATGGCGTGGAATGACGCGGAGAACCTCCGTCTGCTGACGCTCAGGTGAGGAGCAGGGAGGAAGTGGGGAGGAGGTGGGGTGCTGGTGGAGGAGCTGGATAACGTGGACCTACTCTCTCTCTCTCTCTTGCGTGTCCTCCTTCAGAAAACTGCGAGTGCAGAAGGAAGGGCAGGAGGCCGAGCACAAGAAACAGGAAGTGATCCTACAGCGGGAACAGGAAATGCAGACGCTCATCCAGGAGAAGGAGCGGGAAATCCTGCAGTTACAGGTGAGAGGTCTCCTCCAGGTGAGACGTCTCCTCCAGGAGGGGTCGTCTGTTCTGATTTCCTTCAGTGGGCCGGAACTGAAAACGTATACTAGCGCACTGTGTGTTTTGTATTAGCTAGCTTCTACGAGAGGTGTTTGTTCTTGAGAACATTCTACAGGCTACTTTACCCACGGTGACATTAGCTGGCGATACACAGGCCTAAAGCCTGGTTTATACTTCTCCGTAAAGTGCTGTATGCGGACACGGAGAGCCCTCTCCGTCGTACGGAGACCCTCTCAGAGACCCTCTCCGTACTCTCCGGGCGCATCCCATATTTTTTAACTGTCCGTCACTCCGTCGAGGGAAATCGGAGACGGCAAGGGCTGTGATTGGTCCTCTAACAACGTCATTTCAGGAATTACTTTTTGGTTTGACTACAACTGGCAAATTTACTTTCGTTATTTACATTTAAAGCATTTCATTTTTAATTGTCATTTTTTTATCCTTTTTTAATTTCAATCTGCTGTATGCACGCATCAAGCGACTGAACGTCAACCTGTTTACTTTGCCCATGGAGAACTGTGAAGGCTCCAGGGGTCTCCGTGGTAACTGATCACGGAGTAGGAATAGTATACTCCGGCCTTTGGCGTTAGCTATCCCCCCCAACAACAAACACTAAGTACGGACAATCAAGGTGACGTTTTTGTCTACCCCTCGTTTGTGTCCCTTCATTTTGTACACATTTAATTCCACTTCTAGTTTTGATATAAAAATCAACCTTTGACCTTTCAGCGGTCAGGCTGGTTGTAGGTATCGGGGTGAGCCGGTAGCCATGGCAACGGGTTCTGAACGGTTCTGACCGCGTTGCCATGTGTTTCGTATTCTCGCAGGAGGACGTGAAGACCTTCATCACGCTGGAGAACCTGGACCAGCGCATCGAGGTGGCGCTGGACAGCCCCAACAGCTACAACTTCGCCATCGACCGCGAGGGACGCGTCGTCAAACGCACCGTCCTCAACTAGGCCGGCCCACCGCGACCGCGACCCTGGTCCGGTCCGGTGGATCCTGATGGAGCAAACGTTCTTCACGGTAGAGTGTGGCATCAAGTTAGGTACCCTCTTGTTTCATGGAAGGGACCACTGGTGTTTCATTGGACCACTGGGGCTGGGACAATAGATGTTGGACCGCAGAACTACCAGTCCTTGATTGGTTGAGTGTCTCTGGTCGCTTGATGTTTGACCGGACCGTAAGAAATATTCAAACATCGCAAGGTGCAAATCCTCACGCTTTATGTTCCCCTGTCGTCTGTGTGTATGTTTAATAAAATCCAGTGCATGTACTAAACGGTGCTCTTATTCATTTATTTAAAAGTGCTGGAAAGCATCTAGAAATGTGATCAAAACTAGCAACAACAAAATGTTAAAATGTCACGGACCAGTCTGCAGGTTGAAGACACCGAAACATAATCTCATTCCTGACTGTTCAGCTGCTGGTGTCTAACAAAACCACAATATGTATTTAAATTCACATCTTTTCAAGAATGAGAGACACCAGTAGTTAAAAGTTCACTGCCGATCAAAGAAATCAGTTCTGTGTGTTTATTTTGGTAAATTTGACAAGATTTAGTTCACACATTTCATCCATTCTGAAAGACTGTTTGAACATTGATAATGCCTGATATAACATCGCATACGAACGGAGTAGGCTGTGAATGGCTTTTGGAAGAATTTGAGGGTGAAGATAGCACCAATAACCCAAAAATAAATACATTCAGGAGATCTCTGTCCTTACAGCCATGGGCTATCCGATGAAAAACAACAACAATGCCAACAAGCAGAAAAATACATTTTTAAAACGTCCGACAAGCGTCAGTTGTAAATATCGGTTTAGCGCTACAGATCGACTCATGTTCAGCAAGATCATTTTTACTTCAAAATGTTGACGATAAAGTTCACAAAGCGGACATCTGCACGTCAGACAACAACAAAAACAAACAAACAAACAAAAAAGTTATTTTCTGTATTCCGGTCATTTAACAAAACGTAGCATGTGCTTCGGTTGAACGGACGACAAACTCAGGAAATAGAGTAGCACTCGAATATTCAAGTATAGTAACTCTGCGTACAAACAAACAATCTGTTCTCCTTTGGGTGATATGTAAGTGTAAATCTCTCTGTCTCGTGAGAAGGGTTCTATAAAATGTACGAACATACGTAAAAACAAATACCAAAAGCGTGGCCGGCGAGGCTAGCGTTAAGAGATCTGGTTGTTCATCTGTCCAGGGTACTTGTCGAACCTCCGCTCCGCCTCCTCGCTGAACGCATCACCTTCACAGGAAGACAGGGTGTGTTTCCGCACGTTAAAGTAGTTCCACTTCACCGTGAATCAGTTAGCGGTGTAGAAATACTCACGTAAAAGACCTAGCATCGCATCCCGTAGATGCTAGGTCTTTTACGTGAGTATTTCTTTGGTGCTTTGTGGCTGCGTTTTCTGCTTACCGGTGTGGCAGTTATGCAGCCAGATGCGATGGCCGTCGTATTTGCAGTTACACTTCATGGCGTTGTTGGTGAAGTCGCTCTCTGCCACCTCGAAATTTGGGTTTATTACAATCTGAGGAGGAAAGGGAAGAAGATGGAACAGTTGAGGTATTCTCACAAATCCCCCTACCTTCTACCAGTATATCATACTTTTTTGTACTGTATATACAATATGACCTGCCTGTTCAACTGTATTTTAACTGTAATGACCAGTGTTTGACCCCAGATGGTGCTGTCTCTGTAGTTTGTTTTCCCAGTTGCTCTTGGCCCTCTTTAAGTCTCTAACTCTTGAGTGCTGAGGTCTGGGCCTGGACAGGAAGTCTGTACTCAAAATGAGTTTCCCATTCACCCCAAAAAATACTTCCAACGTGACCTCCCTAACTGCCGTTAAAACACAAACTCAAGTCTCCATAATCCCACTTTGTCTCCCAGTCTGATGCCTTGACCTCCATGCTTACTTGTAAAATGTAGTTTCCTGGCTTGACGTCTGTGATGTCGATCCACTGGCAGTCGATGTCATGGCGGTACAAATCCCAGCATCCCACTGTGATGCCTTGCTCACCGAAGTTGGCGCACTCATAGCGTTTGGAGATCCCTAGGGTCGGGGTGCAGAACTTTAAATGTATGGCAGTGCGTGTAGTGTTTCTCACACAGTAGCTCCAGGATGAGAGAACGTTCTCTCGGGTTCCTCTGACCTTCATGACACTCGGAGTCCTCCAGGCAGAAGCTGGCCTTGTGTCCCTCGGCCACCTTGGTCCCGTTAGCGTTGAGCAGGTCGTAGTGGGTGAAGATGTCCATGCTGTGGTAGTGGCTGTGCACCGCAAGACACGGACCAGCATCAGAACACGCAGCAGATCACCCCAGGGGCGGTCCGCTACTCTAGAGGTTTCAGTCTGGGTTTGATCCCCGGTGCCCACCATCTACCTGAGGGCCCGTTGTCGCCGTCGTACCCCTACCTGCTCTTTAATGATGGGTCTAGAATGACCTCAAACATGGATGGTACCGGTTGCTGCACGGCATGTAAGCTAGTACTTGCTCACTGAACAGCAAAAATGGCTGCCAAACAGAACCTTGGAACTAACTTCAAAAAGCAAAGGCCCCGTTCACACGAAGCCGAAACGGGTCGATGCGAAACCGCATAGATCTGTAGAAACGCTGTAGTACACATTACAGGCCCATAAGGGGCGCTGCTTCTGCTACAGAAATCCAGAAGGAGAAGAGGCGAGCATGCGCATCATTGTTATTGTGAGTTCTGGTTTCGGGCACCGGATTCGCCGGCTTCGTGTGGATGGTCAGCCGAAACGCACAAGACTAATGCGGTTTCATCAAGCAATCGCCTTTGTGTGTATTGAAAGTGAAACCGAAAGTGAAAGTAGGTTGCCTACCCGTGGCAGGCGTGCCAGACCCAGGAGTGGCGGCCGGCCTTGGGCCTGAAGTCGGAGCGGCCGATGTTGTGTATCTGGGAGGAGAACCGCAGAAGGCGCCGGTGTCCGTAGGGCCAGTTGGCGGCGGCGGCCGTCTTGGAGAGGCAGTCCTCCTCGGCGGCGCAGTAGAGCATGTGGAGTGGGCGGTCCTCGATGTAGACCGTCTCCTGGACCACCGGCGCGTTCAGGACCAGGTCCGAGGCCGCTGGTGGGGGGGCGGAAAAGGGTTGAGATCGACTGGTTTGGACCTGACCGAACTTGTGGTCGTCACACTGCACGGTGAGCGTGTGTGCCTACTCACACTCTGAACAGATGACCCCGGCGGCGAACTTGGCAGCGGTCTTCTGGCAGTTGAGGACCTTGTGATGCTGACACTGGCTCAGCGACATCTCGCTGCCCGTGCACTTCACCCCGCTCATCACCATCTCCGTCACGTTGCTGCTGTCCCAGTACCAGGTCTCCTGAGCGCCGGACAGACGCAGGGACACCGCCGGACACGCACAGGTAAGACACCACAGACAGACAGACGATTCAGACCTGTCTCAATAAAACTCTCAAGATCTAGGTCACCCCAATGCATATCCTTTCAACCAATAGCTGATCAGCTTCGAAGCAGCAGGTTCCCCCATCATAGCCGATCAAACCACCTCTTCATTGATCGTGTGGAAACACATGTACATGTTTTTCATCCAGATCTTGGAATGGGTACTTTCGCTTTCACTGAGCGCTTTCTCTTGTGGTCACCAGATGGCGCTATGGGGCCAACCGACCAAACAGCGTGTTTAGGATCGATAAAATGCGGACCATTTCGTTTTTTTTGTGAAACTCAATTCCCTTAAAACGAGCAGTTTTCTTTCAGTGAAGTAGATGGATCTGTTTATGACACTCAATGATATTTAATGGGAATATGACCTTCCCTCATGTTTGTAGATTGTAAAAACTCACCACACACCCCCACACACACCAACACAGTCGTTTACATACAGTCTATTCCCCCTGAAACAGTGAACCTTTATTTAAACCACTCCTACTCACGGTGACGGCATGCATGGAGTAGCCCATGCCTAGCTGCCTGCACACCACCATGGCCTCCTTGGTGGTCCAGCCCGCGCTGCACACCGTGCCCCACCTGGAGCCCACCTCCACCTCCACCCGACCCTCATAGGTGGTCCGGCCGCCCACTATCCGAACCTGTGAGGGGGGGCGGGGCCTACGGGGCATTAGTGGGGGGTCCGACCCGGAACCCGGATCGGACTGTCGCGGGGGAGTGGGACCGAGTTCTCAACGTTCTCAACGTTGGTACGGTTCTGGTTCCCGCGGCTAAGCGGGGTTAGTTGATGGCGGTGGAAGCGTTTAGTGGCAGGTGAGTTGTTATTGGTTATTTGTTATTGGTTATTAGTGTTGGGGGTAGCTCGTTAGTGATAGTTTACCTTTAGCACTAACGAGTTCATATTCCACAGTGCTAATATCTTTCGGCTAACCTTTACTCCTAAGGGGATCCCCTGCTGGGCGTGTTGGGTGAGATGTGAGGGGGTGGGTGTGCTTTGGCTGACCCGGTGGTACAGTGTGTCACCCTGCTGCCACCCCCACCCCTGCCAAACCAAACCCAACCCAACCAAACCTAACCAACCCCCAGACGCAAGCTAACACAGTCGTTACTTTCTCCTGAAACACTGAACCTTTATTTAAACCTCCTGCTCACGGTGACGCCATGCATGGAGTATCCCGTGACTTGCTGCCTGCCCACCACCGCTATGGCCTCCGGTTTGCCCCACCTAAACCCCCCCCAGCCTGCATAAGTGGTCCTGCCGCCAGTGGTCTGACTGTATGCGTTGTCGGACCTCTGACCACCTCCAGTTTTGGATCCAGTTGTAGCCAAAGAAACGAAGCTAACCTAACAGTGCGATCGCGTGGCGCTACAAGCTAAGCGTGGGGGGTTAGTAACCTACTTTCAAGCCCTGGTTAGCGTAGCCCAGGCCTAGCTGCCGGCAGGCCACGGCGACCTCCTTGTTGCCCCAGCCTTCCCCGCAGACCAAGCCCCAGCCGCGGGTCCGGTTGGGGCCGGAGCCCAGGATCTCCACGCGGCCCTCGTACCGCGTGACCCCTCCTGTCAGGCGGATCTGCGAGAGGCACAGCGTTGAGTCGGCGGGGAGTGGTGGTTAGCGTGACGTGGCTAGCGTCATAGACACGCGCAGACTGGCTGGGTCACTGGTGGTTTTGCGAAGCTAACCGCTTCAAATGATGCTACATTCGCATCGGAGGATAGCATCTTTCTGCCGTCCGGTTTCAGATTTTGTTGTTTTTAAATCAGGACGCGTTACTTTTAGAAGTACCGCAACGTGAATTTATCATTTGTCATTTGTAATATGCATTTCAATAGGTGACGTTGGCACGGACTGCTGCTCCCACTGATTGGCTGACCACTGGGTGATCATCTCTTGGTGGACGTGACCGAGACTATCCGCATGTGTCGATGAGAGCCGTTAAAGGCATGGCCGGCATCATGTGGATTTGGCCCGCCATGCCTCTCATTAGAGTGTTTTACTGTTGTCAAGACCAAAACAATCATGTGTTTGCCCCAAAAACACATATTCTTGGCTTTGGAGATTTGCAACATTTGAAGAAAACTGTTCAAACGGGAAGATGTTATCAGAAAGTCAAAAAGATACCCTGGAGACAGACGGATGCTAGGGTTAGCGTGGTGGTGTTAGCGATAGATACGTTAGCTAGACGACAGCATGGAGAGAGGTAGATTGTACATGTTGTGAGCAGTGGGAGTTCTCCACATAGATATATATATAACACTAGATGTCTCGTCCATGCTGAGTCCAACGTCCGCACTGGCGGCCATCTTGCCACAGTCAGCTGCTCACCATAACGTTGTGTTGGGAGTGGTATATGTACTTTTTGAATAACCATAACTTCAACCGATTTTCAAACGGTTTGTGGGAGATGTAGTCATGACACTGCATACTTGGGAATAATTATGTTATATTCTAAAACAAATATAATAATGTAATGTTACGTTTGAAAATTGAGCAAGTTATGGTTATTAAAAAGTACATGTACCACTACACAATGCTATGGGTGAGCAGCTGACTGGCAAGGTGGCCGCCTGTGATGACGTTTTAGACTCTGCCATAAGACATCTAGTGTTCTATATAGATCTATGGCTCTCCATCTTCTGGGGCGGGGGGGGTCTGACCGAGTCCTCCAGGCCCATGTAGGGCACGTGACAGCGCACGGCGGCGTCCTCCGTGTGGCTGCAGTCCTCCCGGGTCACGTTCTTAAAGGGGCAGCTCCACACGCTGCGCTCTAGGCCCGAGCACCGCACCTCGTTCATGTGGATGGGGCCCATGCCTGCACACACACACACACACACACACACGCACGCACACACACGTATATGCACACGCACG
Organism: Gaidropsarus macrophthalmus; assembly: GCA_027123715.1. NCBI lineage: Eukaryota > Metazoa > Chordata > Actinopteri > Gadiformes > Gaidropsaridae > Gaidropsarus > Gaidropsarus macrophthalmus. The sequence continues at coordinate 11,554,995 of JAOTIX010000111.1, forward strand.
CACACACACACACGCATACAGACACACGCACACACACGCGCACAAAGACACACAGACACACATGCATACACACAGACACACACACACACACACACACACAGATAAACAGGAAGGCAGGCAGATTAGAGAGCTTGTTTTCCACAGTTTGGTGTTCTCAGAGATGTTTGCTGCACTGAGGTAACAGAGGCTTTTAATGGGAAAATTGTAAAAGGCTTTCCTGTGGTGTGTGTGACATCACCTGAGGTATGCCTGCTGCTCAAAGGCAGTCTGTGAACGCTTAGACACACACACACACACACACACACACACGAGTAAAATTAGGAAAATGACCTTAAAGGAATATGCCAACTTTTGGGGAAATTAGCTTATTTGCCATGTGCCCTAGTGTTATTTAAGAAAATGCTAACCATGTTCCTCTCTGAGCTTGCAATGGCCAGTTTTACACCATTAGCCTAGCTTAACATAATGACTGGAAGTCTATGTGACCATTAGCATTAAGCCCCCATGGCCACCATGGGGGAGCTATATACTGTATGTATCCTCATCATGTCTAAATGTGGGGTACGCTACAAATAAGCTGATTTACCAAAAAGGTGGTGTGTTCCTTTAAGCCTCTCTTTTTACATGCTCCTAAATTCTTCTTTTTGTCTTTTTATAGCCATTCAAACTAATATATTAACTAAATGTAGTACCTCTCGTCTACATTGGTTGAGCCCAACACCAGCAGACCTCCTGGTCTGCCCTGGGCCCAGAGACTCAGCTGGGCAAAGAGGTAGGCCAGCACCATCCTGATACGGGCCTACACACACACACACACACAAAAAGACTCACAGCATGCACACTCACAGAGAGATAATGCAGGAA
>JAOTIX010000111.1:11796959-11809633 GCA_027123715.1 Gaidropsarus macrophthalmus
GTCGCACACACACACACACACACACACACACACACACACACACACACACACACACACACACACACACAAATCCATTCAAACAAACAGGCTATCACCACCACACATGCATCTGGGAGAATGCAGGCATGTGAATGACACACACAAACACACACACAGGCGTACGTCAGAGTCCGGAGTTGGCCTACGCCCTATTGGCTGGCGTTGGCTGCCTGCTGGTATTTTTAGTCTGTTATTCTTGGGGGCCAGTGCTGGGGGGTCGTATAAAAACCCTCGCCCGGGCAACGGAGCACAGTCACCCAGGTCGTCGTGGAAACGTCAACCTGGTCCGACCCCCACCCCCTGCACACAGCGCCCCCCCACCCCACCACAACAACACCCGGCAGGCTTCTCTCAGGTCCTCTACAGGTGAGTAGATGGTGTGAGCTGTGATGTCACAAGTTCACCTGTGTGCTGGTGACAGGTATCAGAGAGGTTAAAGGTTGGGATGGCAGAACGCTTGTAGTGTAGTATGTCACTTCAGCCTGTTTGGCAAACCTAAGGTAGAGCAGAGCAGACCGGTTAGCAAACTAAAAGGTTGCTGGTTTGAGTCCATCCTGACCGTGTTGACGAGTGAGTCGTCCTTTAATAATAGAGAATTCTGGTGTGTGTGTGTGTTAACAACAAACTATAAGGTAACACTTAACTCTTAATAATCCTGTGAGGGATGTTCCCCATGTGGTGAGCGGTTTCAGAGGCCATCTCAGTAGGTTCTCTCATGTTGATAATCACTCATCTCTTCACTACCTCTTTTATATGCTAGTTCTTGTGTTTTAAGTAAATGTTTAAGGTTTGGGGTTAAGTGCGGTCTAGGAACGTGGTGTAGTGTATAGGGTAGTATATACCATGGTCTACTTAAAAGTGTAGGCTAGTTGGAAAGATTGGGAGGTTTAGGCCGGTGGAAGTGCTATTCATGGTGGTGATACGTATGCCATTAGGCAAACGCTTTAATCCAAAGAATCTTAATATCAGGGGGGGATACAATTTTTAGCATGGGGGGGCCCCTGAGGGAACTGAACCCCTAACCCTGGCAGTGTTAATGGTGGGCTCTGCCAGTTGAGCAAGGCAGGACCAGATGCTGGCCCGCGGGAAATATTTGCGCTAAAATCAACAACTAAAAATAAAAGGTGTATATGGTCGCCTTGGACAGAAGAGGCCACATTATCTGGCAGTCGTTCTGGACAGTGATACAACTGTCAGAGGTAATGGGGTCCGTGTTTAACTCCAGGAGACAAAGACAAATGACCACTACCCACGTCTTCATTTATGGTCATTAATAGACAGGTTATAATTGCTAATTTATCACTGTCTCGTTAAAAGTTCTCGATAAGGAATATTCACTTTCACAATTCACTTCCAACGCATTCAGCAGTTACAAGCTGGGACTGCTGGCCTAGAAGTCATCTCCGACATCTCCCATACGAACCAGCACACTGGGCCAGAACACAGAGGGGTGCTGGGTGTAATAAGGTGTAGGTGTTCTGTCTCGACTGCTTCCCAGGATGCCAGGCCGCTAGCATCATGTCAGCCGACGTAGCCATCCAGAAGTTCTCCTTCCCCTTCGCCTGCCCCGCCAGCCTCACCCCACCAGGCGAGCAGACCCAGAGGGCGTGTCCACAGGCGCAAAACCCGGAAACCCCCAACCTTGGCTCTCCGAGAACCATCAGCATCATCGGAAGCACAGTCCGGAATGGCACCGAAGCCGGCTCAAAGGCGGACGCAATGCCGGACTTAAAGAGAGACGTAAAGTTGGACGTAAGAGCCGACTCTGAGGCAGGCTTAACAGCGGCCCCGGTGGCCCGGCTCCAGCCCTCGTCCGCCACCCCCCTGGGGGCCCGGAGCGCAGTGCTCTCGGGGCGCGACCTCTTCGAGAAGCTGGCGGCGGAGAGCGAGGACATGCGGCCGGCGGCCAAGAGGCAGCTGTCCTCGGAGAGCGCGTCCCGCACTGTCGCCGCGGTGAAGAAGAGTGCCGTGAGGAAGGAGCCGGAGCGGGTGGCGGTGCCGACGACAGGCCTCCGCCGGGTGGGCCTGAGTGGGGCGCCCGTGAAGCGGCGGCGCAGGAAGGACCTGTTCTCCAGCTCAGAGGTGTTCAGCAGGGTGGATGCCCACGCCGTCAGGGCCGGGGCGGAGGTGAGCGGCCGCTGCACTCGACCCCACTGCATGCTCAGGTTGCATGGCCTCACTGCGAGACACAGGGGACACCCAGGGAATGCTTTTACCTTAAGTAGCTCCCGGGAGAGGGAGGGCCCTTTTAGCACCAGAACCCAGATGGGAGCCGAGTTCTCAAACACATGGCGACACGCTACTGTACCAAATGGATCTGGTAATCCACCAAGCTTTGGGGCGTATCCTGCCCTTCCCCCCCCCCCGCCAGACCAGCAGGGGCGGTATGGTAGCTGCGCAAGCCACTCAGCAACCCAAAGGCCTGCTGCGATAGGTCAGCCGAGAGTCAGGGGGCCATGGACGTAGACAAAGCACCGTTTCCACAGCACCAAGTAGTGGGGTCCTATTTATACAGCGGACGGCTGGAGGGTGGGGGGCTGCCGTATGATTAAATCCAAGCAGGACAGGCCTCTGGCATCTACACAACATGGAGGTTTCTGCAGCAGGTAGAAGGGAAAACTCATGCATGCAAGTTCTCCGGTGCTGAGGCAAGCCATGGCCTTGAATGGAGATTCTCTTTTTCTGCATTTGAGGTAGTCTCTCCCTATCTGGGGAGAGGTATGCTGCTTTGAATGAGTGACATTGAGCAAGTCAAAATTACAACACGTTTGTTACCAAGTTGTGTCAAATACAAAGTTCAACTTAATACCTGAAAATATAGTAGTATTAACTTCATTCGATTAATATACAGTATGTGTGTCCAATGGTATTGTACTGTATGTACACTTTAAGGCGGTAATAATACTGAACATAACTTTCAATGAAACACTGAAATCTGTCACCCATGTGGTTCCAGCTGAAGCAGAAGTGTGTGTATGAGGTCAAGACCATCGCCCAGAACATCACGCAGGGAGTGAGGAGTGAGCTGGAGAGGCTGCGAGCCATCTGGGTCTGGTTGTGCCACAACATTGGTGGGTTTGGCCGCCACCCAGATCCCTACCCCCTCAATCTAACCCCAACCCTCTGCCGCTCTGGACTTCAGTTAGCATACTTTAACGCAAAAATAAGGTTCACGTTTGGTAAGCTGTACTCTATCGTAACTATAAATGTCAAGCGAGACACAAACTATTGATTGGGCCAGACTGTCAGATGGAGGCAATTATACATTCCTGATTGAAATATAATGATTCTTCAATTATTGAAGTATTTTTGGTGGATATTGAAGCAGTCCTGGTAAATATGAAAGTATTGACGGTTGACATTGAAGCACTGGCTGGTGGGTTCTCGATGTACCCTTGGTTGAGGGTGAAGCGGTGCCGCATGTGTTGCTCTGCAGAGTACGATGTGAGCGGGTACCTGGGCCAGTCGGAGAAGCTGTCCACGCCGGAGGAGGTGGTCGCTGCAGGGAAGGGCGTCTGCTGCGGCTACTCCAGCCTCTGTCTGGAGATGTGCAGGTGAGTGACCGCCCCTCCGGTGACACTCCCCTCGATCCGTGCTCCACCACTCATCAGTGGATTGGACCAGCCACTGCTCAGATGATGTATACATATATAGAGAGGCATTATGTAGATGATCATGATGATGAAGTGGAACCATACTGCGTGTTCAGAGAGGTGGACCTCCAGTGTCAGGAGGTCCCAGGCCACAGTAAGGGCATCGGACACCGGCCAGGTCAGAGCCTCCGGGACGTTCGGTCAGACCACATGTGGAACGCCGTGCAGCTGGAGGGCCAGTGGTTCCTCATGGACGCCTGCTGGGGGGCCGGCCGGGTGGACATGGAGCACAAGAGCTTCGTCAAGAAGTAAGACGCTGATTCTGGGACATTAACCGAGGGGAACACAGAGATGGAAAGTGCCCTTCACCTCGAACCCCTCGTGTTGTCTCGCTTTTACTCTGAAGGTTCGATGACTTCTACTTCCTGACTGATCCGGAAGACTTTGTGGAGACCCACTTCCCTGACGAGGATACGTGGCAGCTCCTGGACCAGCCCATGTCCCGGGAAGAGTTTGAGATGCGGGTCTTCAAGACCTCCATGTTCTTCACCCTGGGCCTGAAGCTCATCCACCCACAGCACTTCTACATGCTCACAGGTGGGCCTCCGACTTAAATGATCGGTTGTATTCACATCCTCTGGTAATAGGTCACTGACACGATTCACAGGAAGTAGAGCTGGCATAGTAACGTGGTCCCTGATTTGACCAATCATAAATAGACCTCGCAACAAGCCGTGATCAACCAGCTCTGGCTTTCCCTCCTCAGATGACGGTGAGGTGAACCTCTCCATCAGCTCCTCCAGGTCTGTGACCTACACCTATGATATCACCCCGCAACACGACTTCCTGCACCGCGGAGCCGCAGAGCAGAAAGAAACCACGGGTTCCTCCTCAGGCCTCCTGACCATGTCCTACCGCACCATGAGGCTGCAGATCCTGCCCCCGGCCCGGGGCACCTACGACGTGAAAGTGTTCGCCAGGCCTGAGCTGGCCACCACACCGCTGAGCTGGGTCTGCTCGTTCACCGTGGAGTGCCCGGCCCCCAGGGCCATGGAGGAGATCCCGGAGAACCCCTTCCTGTCCTGGGGCCTGCAGGCCAGCTCCGCAGCCCTGGGCCTCGCGGGTGGCCCAACGGGGAGCCAGGTGGCGGAGGTGGAAGAGGGCGAGCTGACGCTGACGCTGAAGACCTCCAGGTCTCTGATGGCGCTGTGCGAGCTGGTCCACCCGGGGCTGGAGCCCGTCCTCGCCAAACGGTGTGTGGCCACACAGATCCAACCAGACGAGCTGACCTTCCACGTGCTGTGCCCGTCCCGCGGCTTCTACCGCCTGTCCGTGTTTGTGCGGGACTATGAAAAGACGGAGGTCCGGTTCCAGAACGCCGCCAATTTCCTGCTGCACTGCAAGGCCAAGGTGGTGACCCCGAGCGAGCTGTTCCCGCCCAGCCTGGGCTCGGCATGCGGCCCAGGAACCCGCACGCTGCAGGCGGGCCTGTCCAAGTTCAGCCACACGGGGGCACTGGTGAGCACACAGCAGGGGAAGTGCAACGTCACCTTTCACAACCAGCAGGACCTGGAGCTCCACGCTGTGCTGGGAAGGGAGCAGAGCCAGGTGCCGGCTCTCCCCCTGGAGCGCCACCTCTTCTGCACCTACACTGACAGCAAGGTGACGGTGAGCGTCAGCCTGCCCGACCAGGGCGTGTACCGCCTGGGCCTGTACGCCAGGACAGCCCCCGGTGCAGACTTCAACCCCATGTGTGACTTTATCCTGAGGAACCGCTGCGAGCAGCCGGGGCATCCCTTTCCCAGTGCCTACAGCGCCTGGGGGAAAGGCTGCGTGCTGTTCGAGCCCCGTGCGGGCCTGCTGCCGCCCGGTGCCTGGGTGCGCTTCCGGGTGAGGGTCCCCGGGGCCCAGAAGGTGAGCGCAGTGGGGGAGGGGAAGGTGGAGCTCAAGATGAACAAAAGCCGCGTGTGGGAGGGCGACGTGTTCACAGGGAGCGTCCCACAGATCCGGCTGGCCGTGGCCCAGGAGGGTGGCGGGGAGATGGCCGTCATGTTGACCTTCGACGTCAGGCCGAGTGAGGAGTGACACCGGGCTGAGCGGGAAAACAACGTAGCGGCTGAGCACTTTCCTCGGAAGCCCTTTGATACAGGTTCGACCAATCGGGGGTTGTCCGTGTTCGTGACCGATGCCCCGAGTCGGTCCGGACGTTCAGCATTGTTGTCCCTTTATTTTTCTTGAGTGCCGTTACGTGAGCGCCTTTCAAGTTCACACAATACAGGTGGGCAGCCAACCACAAGCAGGCTGGTTGGGACGGCCCTCTCAGAAGCCTTCCTGCCATTGTCCGCCACGTTCTGGCCCCTCTTTGTGCCGCGCCGCGAGGCCCAGCCCTCAGGTCCTGGGACTCAAAGCCCGGTGAGGAAATGCAAAGATATATTGTCGTCTGCGGCCGCCAGATAGGCGGCAGCACACCGTCTCCACCATGGACCTCCACCAGCGGTGGTAGAGGACAGGAAACACACTGGTACATACTGGTTCATACTGGCACTGCTGGCCCCTCCGAATGATGAATGTTCACGAAATAAAACATGTTATTAAACCCTGGCCTGAAGCTCAGATTGTTCTTCAAACATCAGGCCGCTCGCTATTCTGGATTGATGATCGTACCGTTGTACTCTTTGAGTTTGGGATTTTAGGTGGAATTTAGGATCGATAATCCCAACCGAATGGTTTGACGGAACTGGTTTCGACAGTTGTAACGAATTGACTGCTGCTGGGTGCTGAACAACAGCGCCGTCCAGTAAACTAATAGTGTCAGTTAATCCTGGGGTATCTCAGCCCTACACCTCCCCAAGGTCACACTGTGAGCTCCCGCCTTCACTCAGTGGCCTGACGTCCGCCCACGTCGCGTTTGAACTCTTTCTGTGACGCTAACAGGGAACCTTCAGGGAGCCAGGTGTCTGACGGCCATCCCCTGATCAGCGGACCAGGAGGACCCCTCAGGCTGGGGTTTTCCTGGACGGTTGGGGGGGTTGCTTGACAAAAGAAGATCCTTCTGCTGGTTCAAACCCAGCAACACAACACGAAGGGGGAAGGGGGGGTATGGTTTAAATCGGGGGGAGAGAGAAAGAGAGAGAGAGGAGAGGGCGAGTGAGAGGGAAAGACAGAATATAAGGGATAATAATAAAAGAGGGAGGCCAGAGCACGGAGGAGAGAAAGAGGGGGAAGAGAAAGAGAGAGGAAAAATAAACGATGAAAGGGGGGAAGAGAGAGAGAGAGAGCTCTGATGTCAGAAGATATCCATGGTGGCTGCTTTATCTGCCTGGCAACAATACAAGGACACACACACACACATACACAACCACTCATAGCCACCACACACACACAAACACACATAGACACAGACTCGAAGACACCACACACACACACACTCTGCTCAGTGGGGCATGCCCGGGCACACACACACACAGAGAGGGGATGTGTGATGATTCCACACACGCCCACAGCTCTATTTCAGCTGCTTTTCCACCCGTGATGCTTAATAATTACGCACACACGCACACACACACACATTCTGATAATCACAGCCACACACACAAGAATGCGTGCCAGCATAAAGATAGCCCTGCTTGATTAGTTTACTGCCCCCCCCCACCTCCCACAGACACACACAAACACACACGTTACCAACCGCGGCCAGAACCAACGAGAACAAAGAAGAACTTTAGAAATATTTAATAGATTACTTGGTTCAATAAATACAACAGTTAGATTATAAAAAAAAGCATCAGTCACAGGATAAAAACTGAAGTTACAGTAGTTTTGTGCAATTGCAAAATCGATTTCACTCGCTTCTCGTGAACACTGCCCTTTAAAAAAATCATTTTTGGCAAATAAAGAAGTTCCTTTGTTCTCTTCTGTGCGTTATTTTTAATCTCAATTTTGATGTCTGGCAGACAGGAGCATAAACAAGCCCTTGTTTTACTTAAACCCACATATAATTTTGTCATCTGGACAGATCAAACACTCCCTGATTTGGATTCATGTAATCATCCCTTGGTGGCCAACAGCAAACTAAAAGCCTGCTTTTGATTCAGCAGCACCTGAGAATGCTAACTCTAGGACTTCAATAATAACCCACCCCTGTAGGATGGATTCCCCGACTAAACACCTATCGCCAAACTCGTTATCAGTGCCCGGAGGTTTTTGGTCAGTGAGAAAATCCTTTTTTCTTCACGCTCCGCCCCTCAGTACAGATGAAGGACAGGAATACGAGTTTTAGTCTAAAAGTGCAAACATTCCAAATCACCGGCTCTTTGGAACACTGGAGTCGAACTCCATTAGCAACCAATCGGATGGCCGTATTCCCTCATACGGTGATTGGTTCACAGTATGAGAACAGCAGGTTCGGAGGGAAACACCAAACTTTGTTTTTCTCCTATAACTTCAGCTAGTGGTCAGCCGCAGAGGGCAGGGCGTGGAACACAGGGAGACTGTGGGAGGGCTCCCAGGGGCCCCTCTGCTCAGTGGGCAGGGGGCCCCACACTCAAGCAGCGGATTTCATTGGATCCTCCAAGAATTGTGAGAGCTTCGATGAAGCGCGCTTGTCATCTCCTCTCCCAGAACAAAACGTTGGCCATTTTAAAGAAATTCAATACGCGGCCATGACGAGTTCCGTTTTCTGATTGGTTGTCTGAGTGGTGGCGAGCCCTCTGGCCGTCTCTGCGGTTTTGCGCCCCCCCCCCCACTCTCCGGTTGACCACGACACATTATTGACTCCATGAAGCCTTTCACCAGCACTGTTCAGAGAGCCCGGGAACGCCTTGTGGGTCCCTTTGTGGGGAACAAGGCACTGCTGGATCACAGAATCCCTAGCTCTCCACCAATCCCATTCTCTATTTTTAAAACACATACGCTTTTCCTTCATTTGGTTGTGAAAGAAAAACGATGTTGAATCACTTCTGTGTGCTGTTCAATTCACAGTATTACAAAAATACTTTGTCTCACATTGAGGTAATTAAAATGCCCGATATCTAAAATAAACGTACATATTTTATCTGTGTTGTACCAGTCTGGTGAAAGGCGATTTTCTTAGAATATAAAAGCTTTCGTATTCATATGACATCGGAATATCACGTGGTGATGTAATCATCAATGAAATTGGAACATCATGTGACATCGCATCCACATTACATGGGAATATCATGTGACATCGGAATATCAAGTGACATTGTATTTGCGTTACATCGGAATATCATGTGACATGGAATTCGCGTTACATTGTATTTGCGTTACATTGAATTTACGCTACATTGTATCGGAATATCACGTGAAATCGTATTCACGTAACATAGTATTTATGTTACGTTGTATCAGAATATCATGTGACATCATATTCGCATTACATTGTATTCATATTACATTGTATCGGAATATCACGTCAAATCGAATTCACGTTACATCGTATTCATTTTACATCGTATTCAGTTACATTATATTGGAATATCACGTGACATTGTATTCATGTTACGTTGTATTGGAATATCACGTGACATCGTATTCATGTTACGATGTATCAGAATATCACGTGACATGGCATTGACATTACATCGTATTCATGTTACGTTGTATCGAATACCTTGTGAAATAGGAACACATGCTAAATAGTGTAGTACTGGTAATAATATGAATGTTAGTAGTGTATCTGTGTAGCTAGGGTAATTTGACTCAGACATGTTAAACATCTAACGAGACCCTTTGAGTGCCGCGCGTTGACAGCTGATCTGTCGGGGCTGGGGGCGCTGCGCAGCGGCCATGTTGGCTCCCGGCTCGACTTGGCGAAGCCTGGCAGAGGCCAGCCGGCGGCTCCTCTGCTGTCAAAGACGGCTGCTCTCAGAGGCATTATGTAACGACAGGCTGAGAGCAACTGTTGTTTCTAACACACTGCTTCAAGAGATCAGTTTAGGGACGCCAAGTGTCCCTGTCAAAATAGACAACTCTGGTTTGTCAGCCAAGGATTTAGTGCTGATAGCCGTTCAAATGTGCTTTTAAAAACCCATCCATCATCATCCTGGGCTGGGGGTTCTAATGGATTCTCGTTTGGAGTGGAATGAAGAACCATGGCCTTAAATATTGTTATATATTTTATATATACATATATATATATGTATATATGTGTGTCTCATACTGTAATGCTATAACTGGCTAGGTCCTCAAAGGGTTCTCACAGGGTTCTGTAAGCCCCACATCTAAAACACAACTGCACTTTTGGGCAGGGTGAAGGAATACCACCACAGGTCCTCCACGGCCTCGGCGCTAGCGGACTCTATGCAGGACGATGGCGCTGCTAGCTGACTCTATGCAGGACGGCGGCGCTGCTAGCTGAGTCTATGCAGGATGGCGGCACTGCTAGCTGATTCTATGCAGGACGGTAGCTCTGCTAGCTGATTCTATGCAGGACGGCGGTGCTGCTAGCTGACTCTATGCAGGACGGTGGCGCTGCCAGCTGACGATGCAGGACGGTAGCGCTGCTAGCTGATTCTAGGCAGGACGGCGGCGCTGGTAGCTGAGTCTATGCAGGACGGTAGCTCTGCTAGCTGATTCTATGCAGGACCGCGGCGCTGGTAGCGGAGTCTATGCAGGACAGTGGCGCTGCTAGCTGAGTCTATGCAGGAGTGGCCTGATAGCTGAGTCTCTGCAGGACAGTGGCGCTGATAGTGGAGTCTATGCAGGACGGTGGCGCCGCTAGCTGATGCTAGGCAGGACGGCGGCGCTGCTAGTTGATGCTATGCAGGACGGCGGCGCTGCTAGCTGATGCTATGCAGGACGGCGGCGCTGCTAGCTGTTGTTGTAACACAACAACCCGCCCTCCATCCGCGCGCTGGGCCACCGGAGCAGACGACAGGTGCGCCGCGGATCGGGTGACCAATGAGAAGGAGCGATTCTTGGGAAAATCCACCGGGGAGCGGGCAGAATTACCTCTCTCTCCCCCGTGCCAGTCGAGGAATAGAAGCCGCGGGCGGCCAACACTCATTAACACCCCCCCCCCCCCCCCTCCCACATACACCCCCCCACACAAACACACACAAACACAGCCAAGGGCTGCCCTCACCACAGATCATCTGCTGGCGAGCCGTGAACTTCAGGCTGGAGGCTAAACTCAAAGTGAGGTGAGCGCTGGACGGAACCAGTAAACACAGAACTGGGCATTGGTTACATACCCCCCCATCCCTCCCTTAATGATTCCCTTGGCTTAAACACAGACACACTGACAGACACACAGACAGACGGAGATGATTTACAGATGGCCTGTCAGGGGTCAAACAGGTCCGGCTGGGTCTGGAGGTCAAGCTGAGTGTTGAAGAGCTCTATCTCTCTGTTGGCATCACACACGTACTCTGTGATGAAGTGCTCCATGTCTGGTGGACGGGTTAAGGCTGCTCAGACCGCACTGCTCGCCCTTTACATATGCATTGTATTTACATTGTGCTCTGATGCTCATTCATATGGTACTACATCTGCAACAGCAGGACGAGTTTCATGACCACACTGTAGAATGCAATGAAGAAAATAGCCTTCTATAGATCCATGTCATTATGGAATTCACTCCCTTTGCAAATTCGTGTTGTAACTGGAAAGAAAGAATTCAATAGGCTAATTAAATCCTATTTTTATGCATTTTTGCTAACAGAAGAGGATACTGGGATGGAAGAGTGTCTTCTCTCCGAAGATGTCCACGTACTGGTGTCCATTGTAGAAGAAGCCGGAGGGCAAGGGCTCCAGGTGCCTGGCTGCCTAAAAAAACAGGCAGGAGGAATGACTGATGTTAGCACTGGACACATGCTCTGCACTACAATGCTAATACTAGCATGGCGTTCCGCACCGGCGCGTTGCCCGGACCACACCAGATTCCAGTAGGGGCGCTAATGCATCACCAAGATATTTGCCAACACCACAGGGACAACCAACGATATTTACATCATGCGGACCAAAGCAGACACACACATGGACATGAAATCCTAATACTTAATTGTAAACATCCCTTGGTGTCGATGTTAGCAAAACAAGATAAACCCTGACTTCAACTGCAACGATCGAGCATAGCAAACAGAAAGCTTCTCCTCACATGGATTCTCTTTATCTCCTGCGGTGAGATGCTGTTCCTGGTCCTCTTAGCCTTCTTCGTCTCCTTCTGGAAAAACACAGAACACTGAGTGGACGGCCAGTTCAGAATGGGTTCTGACATGCCATTTCAAAATGAACCCACGGCGGTGTGTGATGGAGAGAGGAACCCCCCAGGCCTACCCAGGGTTCCTCAGCCTACCAGACCTCCCAGTAGGCTGATCATCGTCACACAATCAGACATCACAATCAGTGTCTGTGTCTTTGAATTCTAAACTGTACATCAATTTGCATATTGAGATTGAGGATTGATTGGGTCTTTTTTCTTTTGTCTTAACTTATTGTTTGTAAAAGTTTTTTCTTGTATTGTTTATTATGACGTGTGCTGCTGCCGTCTTGGCCAGGTCAATCTTATGAAAGAGATCCCGATCTCAACGGATATGACCTGGTCAAATAAAATAAAAATAAATCATACAGATTGACCGGTGGTAGATTTTGAAAAGGCTGGCCACCATGACACCTGGTGGCAACACGGAGGCATGTTGCTGACTGAGCAGGGGAGTGGACGTCATCATGACTACCTGCCGGGTGCACAGCCTGAGCCAGTCCTTGAGTCCGTCGCGGGTCAGCGCCACGCCGTGGAACAGCAGGAAGCAGGAGGCGTCCTGGCTGCAGTCGCGGTCCACCGCCGCGGTCAGCGCCCCGCTCAGCGCATTGTAGCTCACCTCCATCCTCTGCTCTGTGTCTAAGGAGGCGAGGGGGGACAGGTCAGACCCGAGGGTTACAGAGGGGGTGCATCCTCACCACAGGGTGGGGGGGGGGGGGGGGGCCAACAAACCCGGGGGACACGGGCAAAAACCCCACAAAACCGAACCAACCCCCCCCCCAACCCCACGGGAAAAACAAAACACAACCAAGAATTAA
>JAOTIX010000111.1:11814997-11825187 GCA_027123715.1 Gaidropsarus macrophthalmus
CACCCCACCCCCTCCACCAAACTAGAACCGCCTGAAACAGGCGCACCAGAGCTTTTTTTTCACCAAAACCGGCTCAGAGGGCATTCATTAATACTAGACCACTGCAACATTGATGAAAAAACAATGCAATGACACCTTTTAATCAGAACTGGTCGTTCTGTTCTGACCATCAGTTCAGAGTGGAGCGCGTCTGGTCACTCAGTGTGATGGTGAGAAGAACAGGGGACTCATATTAATATAAAACAACACGCTGCAGGCCTGCGGGGCGGGGGCCTGTATTCATGTGTGACATGTGAGCTGCCTGGGCAGATGGCCGCCGGGCTGCTGTATGCAACACAGCTGACCGTAGCTGACAGGAGCTGGGCCTGGCCTACTGGAGGTATGTCTCTGACGCGATCCGCGCTGGGAGGCCCGCTGGCAGCGTGGTGGTAACATGCTAATGCTAGGTTGCGGTTCCAGCGCACAATATTTTTTTTCCCAGGATGGAAGGGGAAGGTACCGCGTTTTTTCGCCTCTGATTAGGTAGAAGATTAGTCCTAGCAGTTTGGGTTTCGGTTAGCCCTAACTCTAACCCTAACTCAAGCACTAACCCTAACCGCTAGGACTTATCTAAACAACTGATCTAAACAAATAATCAACTACCACAAATGAACCAATCGGGCAAGAGCCCTTGTAGCCAATCAGAGGCGAAAAAAGGTGGTACCTTCCCCTAGCCTGGGTCCCATGCTGCTTGGCGCGTGATTTGATTCTCACTGCAAAGGCAGCCTGGAAACTACTGCCCTTATTTTTGCCTGAGTTATGGGACCAATCACAGAACGCTCTACATACGTCATCTGGTATAAGTGATACGATTGGCTATGAATCGCACTCACAGCAGCATGGGAATAACCAGGCGCGTTTGATAGACATTCGTAGCGCCCAATAAACGGCTCTAGGCATTTGTAAAACCACGCCTCAAATACGAGAAAATGAACGCATGGTTCCCAGACCATCTCATTGAAATGTCGTGGCGTCAGCCAGGCTAACCTTCCCCTACCATCCTGGGGAAAAAAATATCGCTTCCAGCGCGGGCGAGATGATCTCACTGGGGCGTAGGAACTGGGACCAGTAACAAGCCTTCTGTAATGACACCATTAATCACGAACACACCGTGGTTCAGATGGAGTTCACTAAGGAGGAGGCATGGGCGATTCACGACCGGTCAGAAAGAACGAATCCCGAAGGTGAACGATGAGAACTGATTCAGTGATGTTCAGACAACAAAACTGGCGTTTTCAGTTATTGGTTTAACAAAGTTAAGGGTTGGTGATGTCAACGCGGCGTATGACTGAACAGAAATGTGCTGTTTCAGAGCACCATCACCGTCTGAAACCTTCTGGGTGTTCCAGAAGACTCCATTTGCGGGCGTACCTCTGCCAAATGACGTAGCGATTTGAAGTGAAGGGAACTGAAAGACCTGATTCCCGGGATAGAACCATTTGGGTCCACCTTGCTCCAGGACTCATACAGATCAGGGGGTTTGAAGCCATCCCATCATCTAATCAATATTCCTCATAGAGGGTGGTCTCTCTGTTTGTAGGCTCCAGACCCCCCACTCCACGCCACCCTGCTGGCCTACAGGGGGGACAGGCTGGGCTGCACTAGCTTGACCCCCACGTTCCAGAGCTTGTCCCTCCATCCCTGGAGACAGGCGGGGGGGATGGAGGAGCGCTGTGCAGCCCTCTGGTGTCTCTCTGGGATTAGAGCTCTCCGCTCTGAGCGCGCACACACACACACACACACACACACACACACACATATGAACACACACATATGAACACACACACATGCACACATGTACAAAACCATACAGGCAAGCTCATACAAACACACATATAGTGGAATAGACACACACACAAACACAAACAGCATAGACACGGACACACAGACATAAGTACACACACAGGCAATCAGGGGCCGATGGCAGCAGACGGTGACAGGGGGCTTGGTTGGAGGAGCCTGATATGGAAGCGGCAGCGCTAACCATGTTGCTAACTTGGGCCCCTAATGCCCTTCTCCATCCCAGGGAGACATCCGGGGACATCCCATAATGTGAGCCGCACAGGAGAACGGACCTCGCCCCAGAGACCGGCATCACGCCCAGAATACCTTATGAGGTCACCACTCACAACATCATCACAACGGCGGCAACAGATCGCTCTGCTCCCAGACGGACTCGCACACTACTACTAGGCCTGGGAGATATGGACCAAATGTCAAGATTTTGATAAACAGTGGTGGTCATGGTTACGCGACTCCCGCCACGCCTCTCTGTTTAGATTGCAGGTGCGCGATCAGCTGATAGCATGAGTTAAAGGTTGCAGTTGATCAGCTGGCTGTCATTTTCCCTCAAGCGTCTCGGTCTCGAGCGCAAGCTTGCGGCAGTGTCATGGCAACCGAACGTTTCTGAAAGCCAGCGTTTTCCTATTTATCCACCTCAAGCGACCGTTTTGGAAAAGCATTATTTTCAGCGTCAGAATTTGCCGTTCTGATGTGGACGGAAGGGCTAAATGGATAAATATTTATGCGTTTGTAGATTTACCCGGGTTAATGTAGACAGGGCCTAAGCCTAATTTACATACGTCACTCCTTGCCCATCTCTGAGCGACACCTGTCAATGGAATGTGAATGTGTTCTAGCGGATGTGGGCGGGTACGGAGATAAAACCAATCGGAATGTAGAAGAGAGATGATTGACAGTTGACGTCAACAGAGTTCCACAGAGAGTTGCCGCTGGCAACATCTCTGAACCTTTGTTACATCATACAGTCAAAACTGGTTTCCCTCTGACACTTTTGCAGTGGGAAGTAAACTAGCGGGAAGCCGTGGCAACCGACGCCGTGAATTAGTGAATTAGAATTAGTTTTTTGCCAGCGAGTAGAATTCAGTGACAAAGCGAGGGCCGATGCGAGTAGCAATATATGTGAACGGCGATTTAGTGACTGGAGGTACCAGCGTTGAGGGTCACATGGGCACCTGTGAGGAGTGAGTTTGTCACCTGTGCTCCATGCAGGAGGAGAGGGGCTCCACACAAGCGGTGACGGCCCCGATGGAAAGGCAGGCCTGGACCACGGGGTCCGGGTGAGAGTGGATGGCCTGGACCACCTCCAGAACATCCGTGTACCTGAGGCACACAGACAAGATTCAAGATTCTTTTATTGTCATATGCACAGCAATTACAGAGCAGTCACTGGCAATGAAATTCTTTAGTCCTGGGCTCCTCCAACAGTGCAATATGAAAAATATATAAATATGAGAAAATACAACCTACAACCTAGGTGAGACTAATAAAATAAAATAAAAATAGAACTAGAACTAGAATAAAAAACTATAATTAGATAAAAAAAAAAGATAAAATTATAAAGGTATATACAGCAATATACAGCAATGCAGCAAAAAGGTAAAATGTGAACGGACGTAAAATGTAAACGGACGCTGACTGGAATAAAGTGATGTGAAGTGGCAGATTAAAGTGCTGACACCCATGAGGTGTCAGCACCTCACAGGGCCAGAGGAGCAGACTGAAGGACCCCAGCGGGCCACTTAAGGCCGGGGTATGCTTCTCCTACTCCGTAATACATAATATGTAATCCGACTCCGTTACCACCGAGACCCCTCGAGCCTTAGCAGTTCTCCGTCGGCAAAGTAAACAGGTAAACAGGTTGACGTTCACAGTCGCTTGATGCGTGCATACAGCAGATTGAAATTAAAAAGCGATAAAAAAAGATCATTAAAAAATAAATGCTTTAAATGTAAATAACAAACTATTTACAAAGTAGTGCAATTTGCCAGTCGTAGTCAGCCAAAGTAATTCCGGAAATTACCAATCACAGCCCTTGCCGTCTGTTTTCCCTCGACAGAGTTAAAAAAATATTGGATGCGCCCGGAGAGTACGGAGAGGGTCTCCGAGAGGGTCTCCGTACTACGGAGAGTAGTACGGAGACCCGTACAGCACTTTATGGAAAAGTACAAACCAGGCTTTACCCTGGTGTGAGCAGCAGGAGGCGGGGCCTGGGCACTACACCCCGCTGGCTGTCCAGGAGGTTGGACAGGAAGTGCTGAAGGTGAGGGGCGGAGAACCCGTTGGTGCTGTCCGGGTCTGGCTGATAAACCACCCACCTGCAGGCGGAGAGCCCAGAGACAATGAGACACCGATCCCTTAAGAATATTAAGAATAATAATGATTCAGGTTTCCATGACTACTTTTCATATTCATTTCATAATTACAATAATAATTAATGTGGAATATTAATTCATAATTTGGTCAACCCTCTTTTTCAGCAAAAGGTGTATATATATGGAACTCTATATCCGTGGAAATTAAGTCAGACAGAAATGAAGAAATGAAGATGTTAAACACAAAGGCCAAATTTTGGCTGAAGCAAAAACAGAGCACTAATGGCGTCTCTCAGCATAACAACTTTTATATACATTTTATTTTTTGGTATTTTATATTTGTATTTTATATTTTTTGGTATATTTGTACTTCTGTGAATTGTATAGGTAATTTTTTGGGGAAAAGTCTGACCAGGGACAAGGACTGCACTGCACATTAGTGAATGCTAGAAGTCTTAAATACCTTGCATCTTTCACATTTGTTTGTGATTTGAATGTCATCAGTATCTTCCCTGATAAATAAACAATAAATAAATAATACTAAATAAATAATACTGTAAACCGATTCAAGGGGTGAGATGGCCTACCTTCCACCCTCCTTGTTGAGCTGGACCAGGCTGGTACCGAGGCAGGTCTTAGAGCTCCCTGGCAGACCGCTGATGATGGTGACCACCACCTGACCACAGGGGAACACGGAGATCACGCACAGAGCACAACAACAGAACCCAGTTGGACAGGTGGAACAGAACTGTTATGGAAGTTTGTATGAGCTATAGGAGTAAAGAGATGGAGAACTTTGATGACTTATGAATTGAACAGTATTTATTAACAACAAGCTTGATCGAGGAGTACGAGAGCCGCCCACTACCATTCTGAGGAGGATCTCAACAATAGTTCCTCATGTCCTCCTCACCTGATAAGGAGGCTTTCAGCCATATGAGGTGATGGTTCGTTAGCAAGGGATGTTTAGTCAGGGACACAACATCCCTGTCTGTCCCCCAAAGAGGACTTTAAGGTCATGTAAACCAGACATAGTTCATCTTCTATTACTCCACCAATTAGATAAATATCACAATACTAAGAAGGAATTTTCATTAACAAGAATCTCAGGTGGAACAGCACCTCTGAGCTCCAGCCGGCGTGCTGCGCTCACCTTGTCGGGCTGCGTGGTGAGGGAGGTCCTCAGCTCTGCGGAGGGGAACAGCTCCCCCAGGTGGTCGTTCAGGATGGGCTCCTGGCTCACGCTGCTCAGAGCAAAGTGCTGAAGGAACCTGCCGGACACAGGGACCGGGTCAACGCGTTGCCGGCTGCACACACACACATTTACGCACATTTACAGATTTACGCTTTTACGCGCAGACGTGACCAAGCCTGACCTGAACCCGAGCATCATTACTAAATATTTGTCCGAACCCGACCCCGGGGTCGGGCATCCATCCTCTATTATCTGCCCTCGTACTGCTCTTTCCTTATTGGTCCCTTGTCTACGCATGCTCAGACACCTGGAACATCTCTTTTAGATGTGTGTGTGTGCTTGTGCGTGCGTACATGTCCTGCTCAGGCAGGTGGGTGTAGGAGGTCTTCATGCTGCCCCTCCTCTTGGCCACCGGGGGCTCCTGGCTCTCATGGAGCTTCTGCAGCCTGCTGTGCCTGCAGGGAGGGGGAGCAGCGTCATCATCATCATCATCATCATCATCAAACACCAGGTCCTCTGGCAGGGACTGGAGGTTGGTGGTGGGTGGTTTCCTCACATGCTCCTCTGGTCCCAGCTCAGCTCCTCTTTGTCCACCAGCTGCAGACGGAGGGTGGAGTCGGAGCTCTGCCACACGGAGAGCACCTGGAAGGTCAAGGTCAAGTTTGTTTACATCAGCCAACGCTGGCCAAAGTGCTTCACAGTCAATAAAATAGAACAATAAAATGTACTAAAGTAAAAACACAGTAAAAACATAATACAATATAAAATACAATAAAACAAAGTCATTACAATTTTTCACAAAGGTGCAACTCAGCTTAATTATTGATAGGCCAGTGCAAAAAATGGGTCTTTAGTGAGGATTTGAAAATATTAACAGAAGCAGAAGTTGTAATATTTAATGGAAGACTATTCCATAACTGAGGAGCAGCTACAGAGAAAGCCCTGTAACCTCGAGTGACGGGCAGTAAGCGCTGAAACACCTGGTAGACACCACGCCAGAACCCAGACAGGAACCCACCCCGGACCCTAGGTGTGGAGGCCCTACAGTTCCTCAGAGCGACCTACATGTGTGGTCAGTCCAAGCATTGTTCATTTTGACTGCGTTCCACCTCTGCTACCACACCTAGCACCAAGGAGAACCACGTTCTCCTGGCTCCTTGCCCAAAGGGCAGTGGCGGAGCCAGAATAATTTTATAGGGGTGGCGGGGGGGGTTCTCGTAAAATGATGGCCCGGTCGTAGGGGTGGCTAGCGTGGTGGCCGAAGTTTGACCAATGGTGGCCACGGTCACCCCTGGCCCCCATGTGGCGGCGCCAGTGCCACAGGGGAGTCACCCTGCCCAGAGAGGAGCAGGATGTACCTTGGAGAAGAAGGCCTTGTGGCTCTTGGACCAGGGCTGCAGGGAGAAGACCAGGCGGTGGTCCGGGCTCTGCAGGGCGAAGGGCAGGTGGTCCCGCAGGCTACCGTCATACTCCACAAACAGAGAGGCCACCGCACTGCAGTCCTGCAATGAAACGCACAGAACCACCACACGGGAACCTTCTGTCACACACACAGACCAACACGGGAACCTTCTTTCACACACACAGAACCACACGGGAACCTTCTGTCAAACACACAGAACCACATGGGAACCTTCTGTCTAACACAGAACCACACATAACCACACAGGAACCTTCTGTAAAACACAGAGAACCACACACAGAACCACGCGGAAACCTTCTGTCCAACACACAGGAGAGGTGAGGTGGTGTTTGGACAGAGTGAGGGTCCTACCTCGTGGAAGAGGCTGAGCTGGGTGAGGTGGTGTTTGGACAGAGTGATGGCTCCGTACTGGGGATGGACAAACAGCAGTCCCTCTGAGAAGAAGCAGATCTTTCCTACAAGAACAAATTAAAACCTTTAGCAAACATATTGCAGCTTCAGACGGACAAACGTGCAGTGCTGTGCAGTGTGGGCTTCAGGTCCTGGTGTGCATACCCTCTTCAGGGCTGGACAGCAGGCCAGCGGAGCAGATATAGGCTGCGTCCGCCCCGGTCAGAGCTCTGCCCAGACACGTGTCCTCTTCTCTCTGCTGTTGACCGTTCAGACACCATCAGTCAGAATCAGAATCATTTATGCGAATATAGTAGGAATTTGTCTCAGCGTTCCAATGTGTGTGTTTCAATAAATAAGGTGCAACAGGACAGGACAGTGCTAAAAAGACAAAAACAGACCACCACCATGTCTGAATGTGTGAAAGAGATAAACACTGAAGGATGTTATTTATTGAGGGCCAAGAGTTGGAGTGACCTGGGAGGTTTCTGATCCTCGACTCACTTTGACAAGGCGCTGGGCTTGCTCCGACTGCTTCACGTCCCCTTCCACCTGAGAGGACACAACCCAAACAAACACAAGATGACCTCCACTGTACCACGTGTAGCACACTGCGGTACCCACAAGCACGGCCTTCCCTTTGAGGGTTATTATTAATAAATGATAATAAATAAGGAATTCATTAGTAATTAATCATGAAATCATTTGATTATATTACCTTATGTGTTAATCATTTAGTAATATTTATAGAATGAATACAATGTAGATCATATAATATATGAATAAATATGGATTCATGATTAATTACTAATGAATTCATGATTTATTATTAATTTATTATTAATGTATAGTGTTGTATATTTATTATATTTTTATTTATATGTTTATTATATATGTATA
Source organism: Gaidropsarus macrophthalmus (assembly GCA_027123715.1). Classification (NCBI taxonomy): domain Eukaryota; kingdom Metazoa; phylum Chordata; class Actinopteri; order Gadiformes; family Gaidropsaridae; genus Gaidropsarus; species Gaidropsarus macrophthalmus. Next base: position 11,823,060 of record JAOTIX010000111.1, read on the forward strand.
ATGTATCCAACTCCAGTGTGATCAGAGAAACAGAGGCTATTGTTCTCTGTTCTCTGTGAGCGGTCTGCAGCTGTCTGACAGTGGTCAGGTGCTGTGTGAGAGCGTCCGGTGTGTGTTTGGCGACGTACCAGCCAGCAGACGTAGCGGGGCACAGTCGTGCTGAGGATGGTGTAGCAGCAGTCAGGAGAAACACCGCCATCTGCAGGAGAAACCAGACAGCACAGTGTTTAACTGGAGCCACCGTGGCCCCTTCTGAGGTTTAACCTGGCCACACCTTAAAGGTGTCCTTCACCGATAAACCCTTTTTACTCGCTCCTTTTGAGATACGATAGGTCACTCCTCGTTGCGTATGCATGCTGCACGTGAAAATGTTATTCTACCCCCATCGCATGCATCAGCCAATGTAAGAAAATAGAGGCATAAATGTGCGGATCAAAAAAGCCCTACACTGTGACAGACAGTGCTGTGAGCCAATCAGAGGCAAGTCAAGTAAATGTAATGAATGTTCACGTGGCGTTCTTGGGGGCCCCGGGTGCGGGCCGCGGCCGCGGCGCGGCGGGGAGGGCCGGTGATCGGGTCTAAATAGGCGAATTCATTACGCGGGTTGTCGGCGACAGCAGATCTCTCCGCCGCGTCGTTAGCAGAAGCTAATAGATTGGAAGCCGCTGCGGCCATCAAGCGCTAATGATAATTGCCGCCTTCGGAGAGCGAAAATGCGTGCCTTTTCCGCGAATGTACGACGGCCGCGCCCACCAAATCACAACCAGCGGCGGCGGCGGTCTAAAAATATGCACAGTGCTGAGCGGCGCTGATGTGGTGGTGACACCCAAAGAGGCTCTCTGAGCGCGTGCAGCTGTGCGCCCTGTCCCTCCACCTCGCTTACCATCCAGCCTTCACCGGCATGGCGTCCAACCGCCGACCCGCCCATGTGGCGGCGTTGTGTTGGTGGGCGGACTAAGCCATGACTTCAGCAGTGGCTCCAAGGTTGCTAGTTCGATCCCCGGCTCCTCTGAGCCGAGTGTTGAGGTGTCCCTGAATAAGACACCCTAACCCCTAACCTGTTACCGATCTGTGCCGGCTGTCGGTGTGTGAATGAGTGTATGAACGGGTGAATGCCAGGTGTTAACCGTGCAGCACTTTGGATCAACGCACTGTGAAAATGCATGTACTCCCTCCTCTTCGTCTTTTGTCTTTCCACGGCAAAATGGTAAAACATGCTTTTTGTCGGATTCCACCGGAAACTTCAGGCCAATCAGGTGCTGCGTACGGCCGTAGAGGGACGCCCTAACGCCACAGGTCTCAGAAGTGACATGGCGTCAGATTCGCCGTCATGTTCCCTCGTCTCCCCCGTCTCTCGGGGAAAGGTGAGGTGCGGTGCCCTCGGGGAGGGGGGAGGGGGAGAGAACCTTGTTCCACAGAGCGAGGGAGAACCGGTTCTCCAGGCGCGGGTTAATGAGTGTCACATGCATATGGGGCGAGCGAGGAAACATGCCCACTACAGAGAGAGAGAGAGAGAGAGAGAGAGAGTGAGAGAGAGAACATTTTATTTTAGTGAGTCCCCAGGAGAGCTAGAAAAAGCCAGTCGGAGATCAACTGCCCCCCCCCCTCCGGCCCCTGACGAGCGTTAATGATGTTATCCCTGGGCCTCAAGTGACACTTTGTTAGCCAGCATGCTAACACGCACATTCCTCCGACAGGTTTTTACAACAGGGCCCCTTTATTTCTCGTTGGGTCTCTCAGGGGGGCCCCGGAGCACCGCCCCTCCCCCCCCCGGAGTCCTGGGTCAGAGCTCTTCTGGCACCTTCTGCTGACGCGCGTTCCCAACCGGTCCGCCGAACCAGGATTATAAACGACCCGATTAGCGTAGCGGCGCGGCGCAGCTAGCATTGCGTATTTCGCAGCGTGCGGCGCGGAGAACGGATTGGTTCCAGGGGAAGGCAGAACGGTTCTGTTGTGAGGGGAACCGGGCTGGGGGCGGGGGTGGCGGGTCTCACCTCGTAGCCCAGCCGTGCTGCTCTCTGCAGCAGTGTCTCTCCGGCGTTCTTGTTGACGATCAGACGCCGGGCCTCCGGCGGAACGGGCCGCGCCGCGGGAGGGGCCTCGGCGGGGGAGGGCCGGCGCAGCGGCG
>JAOTIX010000111.1:11954539-11966422 GCA_027123715.1 Gaidropsarus macrophthalmus
AGAGAGAGAGAGAGAGAGAGAGAGAGAGAGAGAGAGAGAGAGAGAGAGAGAGAGAGAGAGAGAGAGAGAGAGGAGGTTAATTCAGGACACACACACCCAGCGCCACGTGTGTTGCTGTGCTCCAGGTGTCGGGTGAGGCGATGTCAGAGTGGGGCTCTCGTCACACCCACCTGAACCAGGTCGGGGAGTTCCTGGCGGAGGTCACTGACCCCCAGGCCCACCGGACCCTGACAGAGGACCTCCGCAGGATCAACCAGCGCTGGGCCCACTTCCTGCAGACCACACCCACCGTGAGCATGGGGCGGGTCTCAGCGTGTGTGCGTGTGTTTTTGTATGTGTGTGTTATCTCGGGTCATGCTGAATACTTTGACTTCTATAAGAGTGTTACATAAGCAGGGTGTGAGGCGATTAAAGGCATCAGAGTGACTCTGTGCTCCTCCCACACATATCAGTGGCTGCTCCTGGCCTATTGTACTCAAGCCTCTCATCCTGTGTAGCCACCCAGCTGGTTCAACACATAGCACCTCTGGGTGTGTTGCACTGCTCCAAACAAGACCAACAGCATCGCCGCGTTACTTCAACTCGCCCATGTTTCACGTATTGTTCTGAGCAGTTAACCTGCCGCGTGTTTTCAGCTCCTCACCCTCCCTGTACGCTTTTGTGTCGGCCATTTACCGAGACAAAAGTAAAATGCTAACGCTTTATAATAAGGAATGGCTATGAATGATTAATAAATGAGGTAATATAATATAATAATATAATACATTTCATCATCATCATCATCATCATTTCATCATTTACTTCTACTTTGTTTATTAGTAATTTATAGCCATTCCTTATTATAAAGTGTTACCAAATAAATACGTGAGCAACGTGCTTTGTGAGGACAAAACGGGGTGTTCTCCAACCATCCCAGGATAGGATCAATCTGAATCAATGGAAGTACAGACCTTCGGCCGTGTATTTGTGCAGAAGTACAAGCTACCAAAACATGGAAAACTGTACAGGACATAGTGCTGAACATTATGATTCACAAGGAGCGCTAAAGCAACCACAGGGTGTCTGACGGTGCCCTGCCCCTGTGTCTGGGAGGTGGGGGAGTCTGACGTGGCCAGGCCTGCCGGTCCTCCAGACCTTCAGGCTCTGATCCGAGACGCCATGCTGATCCTGAAGGAGCCCCTGGAGACCATGTCCGGCCCACTCCAGACCTACCGCAAGAGAATCCAGGTGAGACCAGGCCCTGCTTTAAGACACCCCGCTCTACGCTCTCAGTCTATCTTAAGGAGCCTTGATCTCATGAGTTTCAAAAGATTGTGATTGAATGTATATAAACCGTAAGCTTTTATCTGTAACCTTTTCAATGCTGCGATCTGGCCTGGTGGAAGAGAGAGTTACAACTCTCTCTTCCACCATCTAACAGACGGATTCTCTGAGTCCAGGGAACCATGTCTGAGGCTGTCTTGATGTGTTTCAGTTCATGTTGAGAAAGATGAGGGAGGTGGATCTGGAGACTGAAGACTTTCCGGAACTCTCCCCTGATCAGCGCCAGAAGCTGACCCAGGCCGTACCTGAGGTAGGAAATCCACCGGCTCTCACTCACCCTTTCCTCAACTTAAAACCATCGTGGTCTCATTTTTAAATGCAACACTACTGAAACTAGGGCTTCTCTGAATTTGTTTGAGTTCAGTCCCTCATGCTAATCCCTGGAGCTTGCACCTGATGCTAGTACCTACCCCCTCCCCAGGTGATGCAGACGCTGTCGGAGGCAGAGCAGGTGTGTGTCGAGCTGCAGCAGAGTGTGTGTGGCCTTGACGGCCGACTGGCAGAGCTGCTCCACTGGGAGGTGGAGGCCAGGGAGCTCTACCAGGTCCTGAAGGCCGGGGAGAGGAGATCCCAGAGGGCCCAGGACCCCCGAGCCAAGGTGGGCTGAGGGTTTCTGGATCTCCCAAGAGGGGTCTTGTTGCCATTAGAGAGCAGATCAGGAGCTCCACAGGGAGGTTCAGTGACTTGGCTATTCCAGCTCACCTCATCTCAGTTCCGCAGCACCCTGGGGAAACAAAACACCTTAAGATTAATAGAATGAAGTACGGCCTTTTGAAATATCTGCACTGAAGGTCTTTTTGCACTGAACACAGCCATCCCATACTTTAAAATGCTTTATCTCAGGCTGCCAATGGCACAACACATGTTTGTGTCGGAGCCAAAGTCTCTCTCATTAGAACATTAGAAACGCCCAAAATATTCGTACCTTGGCAAAATACACAATGAGAGCCAGCGGAATGTCTGCCAACATGAAGATCCTGTACACACATGCTGGTCTCGCTTTATGTCAGAACCTGCCGACGCCCTGCTGAGATCTGGCCTCTAAAACACAACACAATGCAACTCAGCACAACACTAGCCTGGTTCTACCAGACCATCGTACTTCATTTCATTTGTACAGAGGGTCTGGAATCGCTCAATTGACAAACGTTTACTCACTGGAAGGCGGGTGTCGGTTGAAGTTTAAAACTATTGGATCTGCCCAGTGCCACTCAGGATCTGCCACAACCAATCGCAAGCTTTTGGTCGTGACGTACGTATGTCATGTGACCGGCCGAACAACGTAGCGAGCAGACTGTAAACAAGCAACACCAACCATAGACATCCTATATTGAATGTATAATCAACATAGTATATATCATATAAAATAATATATATACATAATAATATAAGGCTTGCATGCAGTTCAGTGCTCCCCGTTGTCCGCTACATGCAGTTGAGTGTCAAACTCCCCGGACACTGCCGGCGTTCGGTTTTCTACCAGCATGTAATGTTAGAATAAGGGTTAGATCTACTTTTGTAATGGTAATGAAACAAACGTTTACGGGGAGCACTCCACTGAACTACACGTATAGTGACTGACATTGACTTGGCGCTGTTTTCTACGGGGAGCCCTGCCCTACACGTATACCATAATATATATATATATACATAATCAATATAGGATGTCTATGACACCAACCTTCCCCAATTGCAAATTCTGATCGTAACGACAGAGATAATGCGTGCAGTCAGCTGTTGAAGCTGGGTCTTGTCATTGATAATACGCCACTTCGGTCGACTTTACCCGAACCCCGTGGGGAGAAGCACCACAACATCACGGCCACCAACAAAACTCTGGAAAGCTTTGTGTGCTCCGGCTTTAATTTCTCCATACTCCTCGAATAGCTTCGCTCTCATCTTTCTCCATGGTCTTCTGACTACAACTGCAACTGGCGCACAACGTCAACGTCATCGCTCTCAGCCACTACCTCTGTTCGCTGATTGGCCCAAATTCTAGTTGGAGAAAACCTGGAGAAAGTCTATACAGCAGACCCAGACCTTCTACTGAAGGAAAATACAATTGAGAGGAAGTACGTAGGCGGGCGGTGGCCAGGACAGCACAACACATGCCAGCACAACACAACTCACTGCTCTAAATGTGAGGGCGGGCTGCAGGTACCTGGTGAGTGCCTCAGAAGGTGCGCATGGTCGAGGCGACATTCCCTTCCCTTATTGTCTTCCTCCCTGTCCCCGGTGTCCCCCCTGCCAGGTGGTCATCTCGCGGGGTCTGCAGCTGGAGGGCCAGGTGGTGACAGAGGAGCAGGACCTGCAGGTGATGGTCATGATGAGCCAGAAGAACTCGCCTATCCAGTATGTCCATGCATCAGCCATGCAGGACCGCGTACGAGCCACCGTCGCCCAGTCTCAGGCGAGTACAACATCTACAAGTTCCCCATGAGGCCAATTAGCCAATGGAGACCCCAGGATTGTTGGAGGGTATTATCACTGAGGTTACTCCCTTGACTCAGAGCTAACCAGTCTTTCTGACTCTGAGGGCGTCTCTCACAAATGTTTGTTTTACAAACTAGCTGGCTCTGACGTTTGATTGCCTCAATTGTAAAGTGTTTGAAAGTTCTGTTAAATTGTTAGATTATTCAACCTTCAGCTCGTTGCACTTCCTCCTCAACCCAAACATCTTGGCCCTCAGGAAGTGATTGGTATGCTGAGCAGCCTGGGAGCCAGGAGAGAGCGCAGCCAGAGTCCTCCAGAAGATCAGCCTCCTCCACCAGATGCCTTTGCCATGTTTGAGGATGAGCCGGTGGAGAAGAGAGCCAGGGTGCTCTCTGTTGCGCCGCCCCTGACCCAGCAGATGGTTCCTGAACCCCGGTTCACGCCTGGAGTCCTGCAGCAACAGCAGCACCAGGTCCCAACAATAGTGGTCCAGGAATACAAAGATAATGTGAAGATAAGGTCCCCACCATTGCCATATTCCTACGCCCAGGCAGTGACTCAGACCAGACATGAGTCGGCAATAGCTTTGGACTCCGCCCGGGATTCAGTGCAGGACCTTGAAGAGAGACAGCTTGAGGTTCATGAGCAAGCATGGAATCAACAGAAACATGAACAAGAGCAACAGTTTGGATGGCAAGAACAGCCACAGCTGGCCCAGATTCAGGACCAGCAGCTAAAGCATCAACAACAGCAACAGCAACAACAACAGCAAGTACAGCAACAACGGCAACAGCAACTACAGCAAAGACAGCCACTACAGCAACAACAGCCACAGCAACTACAGCAACAACAACAGCCACACGAACTACAGCAACAGCAACTACAGCAACAGCAAAGACAACCCCAAACACAACAACAAAGGTTTCAACATCAACAGATGGAGCAGCAAGATGCCCCCCAGCAGAAACCGCCCGTTCCTCCAGAGGTGCTGATCCAGAAGCACATGGGGGCTCGGGCCAAGGAGCAGTCCAGGCAGCCAGCGGCGCAGAAGCAGCCTCTCAGCCAGAAAGAGCTCCAAAGCAGAAAGGCTCAGGGTCGCAAGAACCGCCCGTGGCTCCAGAAGAAACCATCAGATGAACAGGATGCAGGTCCTGTTCCAGACCAGGCCGGTGCAGCCCAGGAACTCCAATCCACTGATATCCCGGTTCAATCCCTGTTTTCCCCACCGGCCAAGGAGCTTCCTTCTGCCCACACTCCGGCTCAGGTCCATGTTCCGGCCCGAGGTTTGCCTTCAACCCACGGACCTGTGCAGGTTCAAACAGCCCCAGAGAAAGACCCCGGGTCCCTGGCTACGAGTCCGGCGGAATCACAGGTCAAAGGAACACACAAGGTCCAGCAAGAGACACAGACAAAGCCCCAACACCGGCAACAGACTCAACAGCAGCAAAGGCAGAGCCAACAGAAGCAGCCTGCTCAACAAACCCAACCACAACCACCAACACAACCACTGCAGTTTAAAAAAGATGGTGAACAACAGCCACCTGCCACAGCTAAAATACAGACCGTCCAAGGTCCAACAGCACAGGCCAACCCCCAGCAGCAAAGGAGAGAACAGACACCATCTGCCCCTGCCCCAGTTGCTCCCAAGGTGCAACCTCAACAACTGCAAGAAATAAGAGTACAGCCACAGATGATGGCAGGTCAACAACCGCCACCAATAAAGACTCCCTCGCCGAACCAGATGGAGATCCAGGCCCAGAGTCATCTTCAGTCTCATACATGGTCTCCAGGCAGACCTCAACCCTCAATGCCTCTCCCAGGACAGCTGCAGGCTCCAAACCAAGGCCAGACTATGGTCCAGGGCCAGACATGCGCACAAATCAGGCCAACTTCCCCGATTCAGGGTCAATTTCAAGGCCAGATTCAGCCTCCAGTGCAATCCCACATCCAGATGCGTAGTCAACATCTGTCATGGGCTCCAGTAAGGCCTCCTTCGCCTCTTCCACCCCAGGCCATCATGCAGGCCCAGACACCACCCCCTGGCCAACTCATTCAGCAGGCACCATCTCACCCTCAACCTGTCATGCAACCTCCAGCTCAATCTCACGTCCAAATGTGGACCCAGCAGAAAACCGATGCACCTATAATGCATCCTCAGGCACCTCAACAGCAGGTCAGCATGGGTCAGAGTTCTCCACAGGCTTGGGCTCCAATCAGAGTACCATCTCCAATGCAGATACAATCTCCTGTGCTGCCTGGTCCATTCTCTCAATCTCCAGTGCAGCCTACAATCTACCCCGCAGGATATCCCCAAAGTCAGTCTCCACAGCAGCAGTGGGCCCAAAGACAGGAGCCACAGATCCAGGCCTATTCGCAGCAGAGGCAGCCTCTTCCCCAGGCCTTCCAGCAGAACATGGGTCAGCCCATGCCACCAGCTCAGGTAAATCCAACAGCACCACCACAGCAATGGGCCCCATTCCAGCCTCAACAAGGAACCCAGCAGGGGATTCCTGGCTACCCTCCCTATACAGCACAGTACCCTCAACAGCAGTCTCAGCAACCACCACAACGACAGCCATGGGGTCCGTCCCAAGGACAGATGATTCCCCAGAGGCCGATGCAACAGCCGCTGACACGAGCATACAATCTGAGTCAAATGCAGCCTCAACACATTCAGCACATTCAGCAAGAACCTTGGATTTTACCTCCGCCACCAGCCCAACCCAACTCTGAGTTTCAGCACCAAACACCTGTCCAACCTTGGTATTCCCCAGCGCAAACTGAGCACCAAGCTCAGCTTCACCCTGGGTCTGCACCCCCAAGCCATCCCTCTTACCAGCAGCCAGATCATACATCCCCCATCCATCTGCCTCAGCCTCTGAAGCAGGCGCCCGTCCCGCCTCAGCAACAGATCCAGACCCAAACACAGCAGCCTCAGGTTAAATCTCAGTTCCAACAACCGCACCCCCAACTGCAAGTCCAAGGTAGTCGCAAACCCATATCTGTACCCCAGCCACCTAAAGCCCAGCCACAGTCCACACCACAGCCCAGGCTTGGCCAGGAACAGACAATTCCGCAAACTCCAAGCAAGGAACAGCCAACACCAATTGTCCAGATACATAAAAAGCCACAAACGTCATCCCTACCGACTGTACAGCCAACTGGACCACCCATGACCCAGGTCCAAGTACAGGTACAGACATTGCCGCAAACCCAATACCAGACCCTGCCAACTGGCCAACCCAAAGGTCTGATGCAGATGGATCCACAAACTGCAAAGTCTACATCTTTTACTCAACAGATTGTACAACCCAAAGTCCAGATCCACACTGATCCACAAACCCGATCGCAAACCATGCCAGCTGTTCAGCCTCAAACAGAGGCCCAGCCAACTCTTCAGCCTACCACACAATCCCAGCTAAGTGACCAACCCAAAGTCCAGATACAGGTTGCACTGCAAACCAAACCCCTGCCAACCCCTGTGGTTCAGTCACAGGCATCTGTACTCCCACACACACTCGTCCAACCAACCAGTCCGCCCAAGCCCCAAGCCCAGCACATTGTCCCATCCACAGCCAAGACTGAGCCACCCCCACAACATAAGGTCCTATATCCCCAACCTACAATCCTCTCCCTGCCCCAGACTCTGGGGGATTCCCCAGAACTGCGCATCAAACCTCAGGCACTGGTCCAGGCGACCCCCCAGGCTTACACCGAGGCCTACTCCAAGGCCCAGGCCCTTGCCAGGAACGGCTTTGAGGATGCCAAGCACTGCCTACAGCAGCACATTCTGGAGGCCATCAATATCTTCACAGACAAACATCTCTCCAGGGAACGGATTTCATCCAAAGAGGTACAGATTGACAGTGACCATTTCTATTTCGGGGTTCTATTGCGGAACTGACAACAAATTAGAACCGTTTATTCACTGGGAGGTTTTAAATGCGACCGGCTCAGTAAACCACCCCTGGGTTTCTTCCAGGAGACACTGAGGACACTGGACCCGGAGCTGCTGGAGGGGTTCCTCAGGGCTGCTGAGAGCATGGAGGCCTTCTGCACCCCCTCCCAACTGCAGGACATGGAGCTGTTCACCCAGTCGGTCCGCACCCAGTGGGAGGTATGAGAGCCCCTGTGGTCTCACTTTTGGTCTTGAAGCATGAAGCGCTCTGGGTGTGCATGGGGAGAGTAGGAGCCAATGGGCCAAGAAGAAGGAACATGACCTTCTGCTGCAAAAGCATTAGGCTCTACAAGATAACCCTTTTTATTGTATTCATCCAGTGAACTCATGCTGTGATTGTGAAACGAGTATGTGTGTGTCTGTGTTTGGAGAACCTGTAATTCCTTTTTTGTCTTAACATGTTTCGCTGTTGTGACTCATCCAGGTGGTGAGAACAGAGATATCAGGTTTTTTGCAGCAAGCACAGCTTGAAGTGACAAAGCAAGCCTTTAACACTGCAGCCCTACAGTGTGAGACGCTGTTAGGATCCAGATTAGCAGCAGACTCACAGGTAGACTAAAGGTTCTTAGGGAACGCCCTAGTTGAGGCGAGGGTGGATCTGTCAAACCCTGATGCCTCAGCTCTCTTTGCTCACCTCCGCTGTTTCCTTCCTCCTTTCTGCTTGCCTGGAGGTGTGGTCTGGGGGACTGGGTAAATGCAATCTCCAACTGTGTGTCTTTGACTTGGCTCTGTGTATGGTGTTGGTTTTAGACTTGTATTGTTGTCTTGTGCCGCAGAACCTGCTGCTTAGAATATAATAACATAAATACACATGCCATTGTTAAGTCAATCATCAAACATCACGTACAGCAACAGGGTTTCCAGACAAACCATACAGCAAGCATAACCAAAAAAATCTGTACCAAAGTGACCATCCCTGTGTCCCCAGGAGTGCTTCTCTGCTGGGGGCAGCGCGGCCCAGGCCGGGGGCCACCTGGAGGCTCTGAGGGGGCTCTGCGCCACCCTGAGCCCCGAGGCCTCCCATCGACTGGCCCAGGCCCAGCTGCGTGAGTGTGAGAAGAGGCTGGCCGCCATCCAGAGGCAGTTCAGCGGCGAGGCGGACCAGGCAGTGCCGCCACATCCCGAGACCGGGTGAGCCCTGCTGACCGAGTAGAACGAGTCCAGACTCTGATTGGGTCTATCGTTGAGTAGCGCTGAAGGTCACGCAGCGTGATGCAGACAACAGCAGGGGGCGATGCACACACACCTTTACCCCTTTAGAACTGCACTGAGTACACGTCTTCTGCCATGGTTTTAATGTGAGGGGTACACTAATTTTCACGTTGCACACCGGTTGTTTGCCAGAGCTCCTGCCAAAGCCAGTCAGGAGGCCGTTCTGCAGTCGGAGACCAGCAGCAGGCCTGCAGGCCCCGCCCAGGTACCTGCAGGCCCCGCCCAGGTCCCTGCAGGCCCCGCCCAGGTACCTGCAGGCCCTGCCAAGGTACCAGCATTCCCTGCCCAGGTACCTGCAGGCCCCGCCCAGGTACCTACAGGCCCCGCCCAGATACCTGTTGGCCCCGCCCAGGTCCCTGCAGGCCCCGCCCAGGTACCTGCAGGCCCAGCCCAGGTACCAGCAGGCCCCGCCCAGGTGCCTGCAAGCCTTGCCCAGGTACCAGCAGGCCCCGCCCAGTTACCTGTTGGCCCAGCCCAGGTACCAGCAAGCCCCGCCCAGGTACCTACAGGCCCCGCCCAGATACCTGTTGGCCCCGCCCAGGTACCAGCACTCATCCCGCACCACATCTACAGGCCTACTGCTCTGTGTTAGGCTCTATTGTTTCATGCATGTGTGCTGTGTGTTCCCTAGATGGTGAAGATGAGTAGCAATGAGAGGAAGGAGACGGACGCACAGTCTTCTGCTGAGGAGGACCTGGTCCAGAAAGAGCTCTCAGAAAGGTTCACACACTCAGTTTATAACCACAGCGTCTCATCTCAGGGGAACCTGAGTCGCAGGTGCCAGCAGTATCACCACCATCCATCCCTATAACCATTTCCACACCGCCTTATATTTTCCCCCTCAGATACGAGAACCTCAAGAGGACCTTCATTGCTCAGATGGACAAGAACGAGCAGATCCTCCAGGAGGTGTCTGGAGACTCTGTCTCTCTGAAAGGCCTGCACTCACGGCTCCAGGAGATACAGGTGTGTCACGTCACACCTCCAGGTGTGAGTGTCCCTAATGAGGCCCCTAATTATTCCACTGTGATAATTAGGGGCCCTCTAATGTACAATAAACTTTAAAGTAAAATAAAATAAAACTTGCAGACTGGTTTCGTACGTGAAGGCCTGGTCCTCCTTTAAAGAATCGAAAACACAGGACGTGGTTTGAAATCGAAACCCATTTTTCCCAGTGGTTGAAACGGCCTCGTCTCTCCGTGCCTTCTCCTCACCAGTTCCTGCGACAAGAGACGGAGGCTCTGTGGTCGGACCTCTCCGCCCAGGGCCCCCTGCAGAGCCCCGGGGCGGGGGCAGAGCAGGAGAGGGCGGACCTCCAGGAGCGCTGGCGCATCCAGCTGCTGGAGCTGCAGAGGCGGGGGTGCTCGCTGGGCACCAGCCTGCGCCAGATCGACTCCACCGAGAACCACATGGTGGACTTCACCGACCGGCTGGACCGCTACCTCCGTCAGCCCAAGGACGTCTCCGCCCTTACCCTGGCCAGCGGCACCATCAGCGACATCAAGGTGGGCCATCTTTATGTCCGCTTACCTGTTAGCGTGACATACACGTACACAAGCCTCACATAACAGTAACATACTTCCATATGTTTAAGAGTAGTAAGTCAGTTTAATGGTAAAGTGAAAAGGAATAACCCACTTAAATCACCTCAGATCAAATGTGTTGAAGTACTTTAAAATGAGAGAGAGAGAACCCTTAAATGAGCTACCCTCGGGATAAAGCATGTCACTTTAAGCCAGAGGACTTAAGGGAACATCGCTCCTCCAAGGGATCCAAGGAAACATCTGCTCCTCTCCACAGGAGCTGGACGACAGCATCCAGAGCGAACTGGACCAGCTCTCGCGGTTGGACTCCGTGGACTCCAGCCGCCTGGCCTCCCTGTCCCGGGAGGTGGACTCCCACAGGGCCAGCCTGGACCAGCTCCGCCAGCAGGTGCGCAAGAGCGAGGCGGCAGCTCGGGCCCTGGACCGCTTCCTCATGTCCCTGCGCAGCGTGGAGCAGGACATCTCTGGGGTGCAGTCCGCCCCCTGCGGCGACCCTGCGGTGCTGCAGGAGTGCCGTGCCAAGCTGGGCCTCAGCCGGCAGGCCGTGGGCAGCCTGAGGGACAAGGCGCCGCAGCTGGACGTGCTGCTCCAGGGAGCCCGGCTCGTGGTGACACGGGACGGGGCGCCGGCCTCCTGCCTGGACATGGTGCTGGGCCTGCTGGGCAGGCTGGAGGAGGCGGAGCGGCATGTGAGCGGCCAGCAGCGGAGCCTCCACCGCGAGGCGGAGAGCCGCTCTCTGGGCCTGAGGAGGCGGAGCCTGCTGGGCGACATGAGGAGGCTGATGGAGGCGGCGGAGAAGCAGGGGCTGAAGGAGCCCACCGTGCCCGCCGTGCAGCACAGGTGGGGCGTGTGTGTGTGTGTGTGTAGGTGTGTGTGTGTGTCTGTGTGTTTTTGTGTGTGTGTAGGTGTGTGTGTTTGTGTGTGTGTGTGTGTTGTTTACATCTGTAGGTTTGTGAGACAGAAAGAAGCAGAGACAATACAGAAATGTTGAACTAGTATGACGACGCTCGTGTCTGTGCATGCGTGCGTGTGTGTACGTGTGTGTGTGTGTGTGTGTGTGTACGTGTGTGCGTGCTTGTGTGTGTGCGTGTGTACGTGTGTGTGTGTGTGTGTGTGTGTGTGTGTGTACGTGCGTGCGTGTGTGTACGTGTGTGCGTGCCTGTGTGTGTGCGTGTGTACGTGTGTGTGTGCGTGTGTGTGTGTGTGTGTGTACGTGTGTGCGTGTGCGTGTGTGTACATGTGTGTGTGTCTGTATGTGTGTGTGTGTGTGTGTGCGTGCCTGTGTCTGTGTGTGCGTCTGTGTGTGTGTGTGTGTGTGTGTGTGTGTGTGTCTGTGCGTGTGTGCGTGTGTGTGTGTGCGTGCCTGTGTCTGTGCGTGCGTCTGTGCGTGCGTGTGTGTGTGTGTACGTGTGT
>JAOTIX010000111.1:11985680-12001121 GCA_027123715.1 Gaidropsarus macrophthalmus
CTGCTTCTGATGTAGACCAAGATCTACCAGTACCAGTACCTACTCAGAAAATGCAAAGCACCAGATTTGACACAACAGCAAAACAACCAATGAAAACCACCATTACAACAATTAAAGCAAAGACAGAAAAAAGTAAACACGACCTTTCAAGTGTTAAGCCATCAAAGAAACAGGATTTAACCCCAATTCAGAAAGCAAAGGTTGACGTGTGTGACTCAACTCTTGTGCCAAGCAGGAGAAGGTCTAGAGAGACTCCAGAAGACTCTACATCTCCAGCGCCAGCCTCAGATGTTGCTGTACCTTCTGAAGTTCCAACCGAACTGGCGGAATCTGAGACCACTGCTGATGACCAGACTAAGCTTGTGCCAATTAGGAGAAAGTCAAAGCCACCAGTGACCTCTATGAAACTTGACGGAGAACCACAGAAGAAGATTGCACGTTCAAAACCTGGCATTGAATCAAGAACCCTTGAGCAAGCTCAGCCTTCGCCCCCTGCAAGAAGGTCAAAATCAACCAAGACTTTGAAACCAATCAAAACTGACTCTTTGAATAAGGAGGTCATCACAGTTCACACTGAACAAGACCCTGAAAGTCTGAAGTTGATTAAACCAGAGCCAGTCATCGGGCAATCAGTAGCTACTGTTGTAGAAATAAAAACACTGGAGCAAGCTGATGACAAGGATAATCTAAAAGTGTCTACAACTTCAGAGAAAACATCACATGTTACTGGATCTGTTGATGTGAAGACTGAACAAGTTCCAACAAAAACAGAAAGTGTATTGTCTCCTTTGACTGCAGAGTCAACTACAGGAACTGAGCTTGCCAGTGTGGTACCAGCTAGAATAGGGTTAAAATCAGAAGAATCTGCTGCGACACAGGTTGATGTTCAACCTACAGAGTCAACAGAAGTTTCTGAGTATCCTCAACCATCTCCCATTGGAGAACAGATGGCTCTGTCAAAAACACACAGTACAACTATCCATGAAATTGTAGTGCCCGAGTCAGTGAAGAAGGTGGCAGTAGTTGTTCTGGATATTCCTACCTTCCAAACAGCAGATACATGCCCACAGACTTCAAGCTCTGAGAGAGCAGACGGTGCTGGATCGATAGGGGTTGACATCTTACAGAGACAGGCATCAAAAGAATCAGAGTCAGCTGTATTTCCTCAACTTTCTGAAAATCAAACAAAAATTCGACAGGCCCTACTGGCTGAGCTAAAGCAGCTAGATGTTCCACAACCTGAGCCCACAGACCAGACTACAGCTCTCCAGGCCCAAGCAAGTATCATTGCACTGGATCCTGTTCATACTGAACACGTCCAGACAACACCTGATGGGGAACAGTCTCCTATGTCTCCACATTCAACCCCAGGACTGTCAGAAACTGCTGCTGTGGTTGAAGCCAGAGTGGTACCAGCCAGGACAAAGTCAAAACCATCTGGATCTACTATGATGCATGCAAAACCTTCACAGTCCAACCAAGAGTCTGAGAGTCCTCAGCCTTTCGTTTCTGCTGTAGACCAAGATTCACCAGTTCCTACTCAGAAAATGCTAAGCACCAGAGTTGTCACAACAACAGTAAA
The DNA here is from genome assembly GCA_027123715.1 of Gaidropsarus macrophthalmus. Taxonomy (NCBI): domain Eukaryota; kingdom Metazoa; phylum Chordata; class Actinopteri; order Gadiformes; family Gaidropsaridae; genus Gaidropsarus; species Gaidropsarus macrophthalmus. Next base: position 11,987,263 of record JAOTIX010000111.1, read on the forward strand.
ACAAACAACAACAACAACTAAAGCAAAGACAGAAACAACTAAACAGGACCTTTCAAGTGTTAAGCCATCAAGGAAACAAGATTCAACCCTAGTTCAGACAGTTAAGGTGGACGTGTGTCACTCACCTCTTGTGCCAAGCAGGAGAAGGTCTAGAGAGACTCCTGAGGACTCTACACCTTCAGAGCCAGCCTTAGATGTTTCCGTACCTGCTGAAGTTCCAACCGAACTGGCAGAATCTGAGAACACTGCTGATGAGCAGACTAAGCTTGTGCCAATTAGGAGAAAGTCAAAGCCACCAGTGACCTCTATGAAACTTGATGGAGAACCACAGAAGAAGATTGCACGTTCAAAACCTGGCATTGAATCAAGAACCCTTGAGCAAGCTCAGCCTTCGCCCCCTGCAAGAAGGGCAAAATCGACCAAGACTTTGAAGCCAATCAAAACTGACACTATGACTAAGCAGATCATCACGGTTCATACTGAACAAGACCCTGCAAGCCTGAAGTTGATAAAACCGGAGCCAGTCATCGGGCAATCAGTAGCTACTGTTGTAGAAAAAATATCACTGGAGCAAGCTGATAACAAGGACAATCTAAAAGTGTGTACAACTTCAGAGTCAACATCACATGTTACTGGATCTGTTGATGTGAAGGCTGAACCAGTTCCAACAAAAACAGAAAGTGTATTGTCTCCTTTGACTGCAGAGTCAACTACTGCAGATGCCATTGTGGTACCAGCTAGAATAGGGTTAAAGTCAGACGAATCTGCTGTGACAAAGGCTGATGTTCAACCTACTGAGCCATCAGAAGATTCTGAGTCTCCTCAACCATCTCCCATTGGAGAAGAACAGATGGCTCTGTCCAAAACACAAAGTACAACTACCCATGAAATTGTAGAGCCTGACTCAGTGAAGAAAGTGGCTGTAGTTGTTCTGGATATTCCTGCCTTCCAGACAGCGGATACATGCCCACAGAGAGCAGACGGTGCTGGATCGATAGGAGTTGACATCTTACTGAGACAGGCATCTAAAGAATCAGAGTCGCCTGTATTTCCTCAAATTTCTGAAAGCACCAGAGTTCACACAACAACAGCAAAACAACTAACGAAACCCACAACTACAACAACTACACCAAAAACTAAACAGGATATTTCAAGTGTTAAGCCATCAAGGAAACAAGATTCAACCCTAGTTGGGATTGTTAACGTGGATGTGGATGACTCGCCTCTTGTGCCAAGCAGAAGAAGGCCTAGAGAGACTCCAGAGGACTCTACATCTTCAGCGCCAGCCTTAGATGTTCCTGTACCTGTTGAAGTTCCAACCGAACTGGCGGAATCTAAGACCACTACTGATGAGCAGACTACACTTGTACCAACTAGGGTAGAGTCTTCAGTGACACCTATGAAACTTGATGGACAACATGAGCAGAGGAGCTCACGTTCAAAACCTGGCAGGCCAACAAGAACCCTTGAGAAAGTTCAGCCTTCACCCCCTACAAGCAGGTCAAAATCTACCAAGACTTCAAAGCCAATTAAAACCGAAACTTTGAATAAAGAGGTCATCACTGTTCATAGTGGCCCTGAGAGTCTAATAAGACATCCAGAGGTAGTCATCAGGCCATCCATAGCTACTGATGAAAAAATATTAGCGTGTACTGATAACATGGCAGAGCCAACGTCACATGTTACTGGACCTGCTGATGTGAAGATCGTACCAGTTACGACAAGAAATGAAAGTGTCAGGACTCCTGTCAGTCAGTCAATTGCAGAAACTACAGAGACTGATGTTGTGGAAGAATCCATTGTGGTATCAGCCAGGGGAAAGTTACAGCCTGAAGGATTTCCTATGACACATGCTGATGTAACATATACACAGTCAACAGAAAACTCTGAGTCTCCTCAGCCTTCGCCAATTTCCAAAGAACAGGCATCACCGTCTTCTCCAAAAAGTACAACTGTTCATCAAATTGTTGGGCCACACACCGAAAAAGAGGTAGCTATCGTTATTCAGGATATTCCTGTTTTCCAGACAACTTCAGAGCCAACCTCAGATGTTTCTCTACCTTCTGATCTTCAAACGAAAGACATTCAGGCTGAATCCAAGGCTGCTGCTATTGAACAGACTAAGTGTGTAACAACTAAGATAACATCACAGAAATTAGTGCCCTCTATGACACTTGATACAAAACTAGAACAGAAGATGACACGGTCAAAACCTGGCATGGAAAAAGATACTCTTGATCAGGCTAAGCCTTCACCCCCTACAAGAAGGCCCAAATCTACCAAACCTTCAGAGCCAGTCAAAATCAACACTATGCAAAAGGAAGTCATTACTGTTGCCACTGAACAAGATCCTGCAAGCCTTGTAACAGACATATTTCCAGAGTCAGTGATGATGCATGAAACGTTGACACTGGAACCTACTGTTAACAAGGAGAATCTAGAAGTTTACACAACCCCAGAGACAACATCGCATGTTACTTTGCCTGCCGATGTGAAGACCAAATTACAAAGTGTGAAAGAGTCTCAGTCGCTTCCACTCCCCCCAGAGTCCATCACAGGACAGGCAGCAACTGGTGTTGTGGAGGAAGCCATTGTGGTACCAGCCACGAGAAAGTTTAAGCCTGAAGGAACTCCTGTGACACATGCTGATGTGAAATCTGCACTGTCAACAAAAGACTCTAAAACTCCACAACCTTCTTCCAATACAGAAGAACCAGCTGCTCTTTCCAATACACAAAGTATAATCGTCCATGAAATTATAGAACCACACTCGGTAAAGAAGTTAGCTGTAGTTGTTCTGGATATTCCTGCTTTCCAGGCTGCGGACACATGCCCGCAGACATCAATTCCTAAAGCAGACAGTGCTGGCTGGATTGGCGCAGACATCACAATGGAACCAGAATTTAAAGAATCAGAGGGATCTGTACTTCCTCGACTTTCTCAAAGTCAAATAGATTTTCCCCAGTCCCTAATATCTGAGATACAAAGGTCAGATATTCCTAAATCTGAGCCCGGAAACCAGACTACAGCTTTTCATGCCCAAGTAAATGTTACTGCACTTGTTGCTGTAAAGGCTGAACAAGTTCAGACAAAACCTGAAGGTGAAACTTCTCCAATCACTCAATTATTACCAGGACTGATGGACAAGGGTATTGTGGACGAACCAATGGTGGTACCACCCAGGACAAAATCAAAACCTGCTGTATCTCCTATGAGGAGTGCAAAACTTGAACAGTCCAAACAAGAGGCTAAGAGTGCTCAGTCTTCAGTTGCTGCTGTAAAGCAGGCTTTGCCAGCACCTTCCAAGAAGAAGCAAAGCTCCAAAGTCGAAAGATCAATGGAAAAACAAGCAGCAAAAACCCCTATCATAGCAAAGAAAGCAGAGGCAGATGAATCAAGTACTTCAAAGGGTTTGCTCCCTGCTAAGATCCCATTGTCATCGATGAAAGGTGCTGAGCCAGACCCTGAACACAAGGGAATTGAGATTGCTCACTCCCCACAAAGTCCTGAAATGAAAACACAGACGTCTGGCAACACAACTCTACAGGGCAAGGCCACTGCAGAACCACTGCTTGTGCCAATAAGGAAAAAGTCAACAACTACATCTGCTACATCCATCAGTGTAGAACCCAAGGAGGTATCGGATCTTGTGAGTCTGGAATGTTGTATTAGCCGAGAGTCTGTCCCAATGGAAACCATGACAGCTGTTGTGGAAGAAGCACAGCTTGTATCAACCAGAAGAAAGTCTCAGACTGCACTTTCCTTTGTGCAACCTGCCGATGTACAACAGCAGCAACAGAAAGATGCTGATTGTCTTCCTTCCCCACAAAGTCCCAGATATGATATTCAAAAAGCTATGGTGGAGGAATGTCCCAAACTTGCGAAAACATCAGAACCAGGAACCATTCATAGCGGGGATGTCAAGCCTGAACAAACTCAAAGAGAGCCAATCAAAACCAACACTATCCACAAGGAAGTCATCACTGTTCATACTGAACAAGACCCTGCAAGTCTGACATTAGTTAATCCAGAGGATGTCATCAGGCCATCCATAACGACTGTTGTAGGAGAAACAACATTGGAACAAACTAATAATAAAGACAATCTAGACATTTCTACAACTTCTGAACCAACACCACTTGTTACTGGACCTCTTGATGTGAAGACTGAAGAGTTTCTAACAAAACCAGAACTTGTAAAGGCTCCTATCACTCAACCAATCACAGGGATGTCAGAGACGGGTGTTATGGAGGAAGCCACTCTTGTACCAGACAGGAGAATGGTAAAGCCTGATGGATCTCCTATGACACAGGCTGATGTAAGACCTGCACAATTATCTGAGGAGTCTGAGTCTCCCATTAGAGAAGAACAAGCTGTCCAGACAATGGGCATATTCCCACATACCTCAAACCCTGAGAGGACAACCAGTGCCGGATTGACAGGGGTTGATATTTCACTGGGACTGGAATTTAAAGAATCAAACCCATCTCTACTCCCTCAAAGTCCGGGAAGTCAAATAAAGATGCCCCAGTCCCTACAACAGCCAGACGTTTCAAAAGCTGAGCCCATAGGGAACACTACAGCTCCCCAGGCTCAAGAAAGTGTACCTGCACCTGTGGCTTTGAAGACAAAACAAGGTCAGACAAAACCTGAAGGGGACAACCAAGAATCAGCCAAAGTTTGTACAGCTAAGGTGGATGTTGGTGAATCACATCTTGCCATAGCTTCAGAGCCAGCCTCAGATGTGACTCCACCTACTGATGTCCAAACCAAACACACTCGGGCTGACTCTGAGGCCATTGCTGTTGAACAGACCAATGTACCAAGTAAGAGAAAGTCAAAGTCATCAGAGTCATCTATGAAAGCAGATAATACAGATCTAGAAAAAAGGAGAAGTTCAAAGCCTGGCATGGAGCAGGCTAAGATGTCTTCAAAGGGTGTGCTCCCTGCTAAGATCCCATTGTCATCGATGAAAGGTGCTGAGGCAGACCCTGAACACAAGGGAATTGAGATTGCTCACTCCCCACAAAGTCCTGAAATGAAAACACAGACGTCTGGCAACACAACTCTACAGGGCAAGGCCACTGCAGAACCACTGCTTGTGCCAATAAGGAAAAAGTCAACAACTACATCTGCTACATCCATCAGTGTAGAACCCAAGGAGGTATCGGATCTTGTGAGTCTGGAATGTTGTATTAGCCGAGAGTCTGTCCCAATGGAAACCATGACAGCTGTTGTGGAAGAAGCACAGCTTGTATCAACCAGAAGAAAGTCTCAGACTGCACTTTCCTTTGTGCAACCTGCCGATGTACAACAGCAGCAACAGAAAGATGCTGATTGTCTTCCTTCCCCACAAAGTCCCAGATATGATATTCAAAAAGCTATGGTGGAGGAATGTCCCAAACTTGCGAAAACATCAGAACCAGGAACCATTCATAGCGGGGATGTCAAGCCTGAACAAAGTCAAAAAGAGCACAGCAGTTTGGATTCCTCTATAAAACTCCATAAGTCTGTCCAAAGACTTCCCGAAACTGCTGGAGTGCTGGGAGCTAACCCTGTGGTGACCAGAGATGAGCCACAGACACCTGTGACAGAAAATATTGTGGAGGAGCGTTCAAATCCAAGTCTAATTGCCAATGTTAAAGAACCAAAAGCTATTCTAACTGGGAGCAAGGGTCCAGGTGATTTCAAAGCTGACCATGATAAAATCTCAGATCCTAAGGTCAAATCTGGTACATTTTCAAGATCATCCATAGAGGAACCTGTGTGTCTTCAGTCTGCTCAAACCTTTGAGACTGTTGTGGAACTCGAAGAAGTTAAGCAGAGAGGGGATTTACTCATCATTGGGAAGCCAGAGAGTCCTGAATTCATAAAATCAGAGTCCAGCATAACTATTACTGTCATTACTGAACCTCAGCCTGAACAATGTAAGGAAGATCCTGTTAGTGTAGAGTCTTCGATAGAGTTGCTCACGGGGCAGATCGGGACCTCTTTGATTCAACAGGGGATCCAGTCAACCCTGCATACAGAAGCCTCTAAAGATGAAGTGGCTCTTGTCCCTTCTGGTATGAATTCAAATCTGGAGCTGTCATCTCGTGTGCAGTCAAGTGATGCTCAACAAGTCCCAACCGAGACTCAAATTGTGATAACGGGACAAACGTTACAGGTATCAACCAATGCCAAATCAACCTGCCCAGAATTTGTCACAACTTCTGAAGCAGGTTCCTCTCCTGTTGAAACTGTTGGACACCTAAAGCCTGGGGAAATGATGGACATTGAAAGACCAACAGAAATCTCAACAAACCTTAAAGATGAAACCAAAGGGAAGGGGACAACAGAGAAGTCGGTTGATTATTATGACAGTGGTCAACAAGTCCAACAAAGAGAAGGAAAAGAAAATGAAACCATAGTAGAGCTGGAGATCAGTCCAATGTCTGAGCAGAGTTCTGTACAGAGTAGCATACAAATACAAATAGCTGATCTTGTGGCTTCACCTTCTGACAAGCAAGACAAGGCAAGCGTGGTGTCATTGACGATTACAGATTCGGACACGGACCCGTCCATAACTGCTGATATGGAAGAAACCCAGGATGTGCCAACTGGAAGCACACTAGATATTTCTACAATTTCTAAGTCATCAAAATATGTGACTGGGCCACCTGATGTGACGACCGAAGAACCCGGCCAGACGCAGGTGAGATGGCTGTGAGTGGGTGCGGTGTCTCAGTCTGAGAGTTTGGCTTGCCCGGCATATCTCCTGGTTTTTTGGCAGTGCACGGCATGCAGTGTCACCGGTTTTCTGTCATAATCTGTCCTATTATTAACCTCCGGGTCAGAGGCCGGCATTTGGAAAGGTGCAATACCATTATTTGTCAGGCGTGTACATTTTTTATCAAGTGTCAATATATGCCATTAATGTCAACCTTCATTATATAGTATATATAATCATGCTGCAAAAGTCTGTAGGACATTTTCTAGTGTATGCAGTATATTGAAACTGTTTCCTTGCCTTTTGTTTATTAAATGTTTTGTGTTCATCCCCATGAAACCCATCAGACCCAGATCTCAGACAACAAACCAGGACCAGGAACAGACCCACCGATGTCCTCTCCTGGTGGTATGAGAGCAGATGAGGGTCTGAGATCTGAGGAGGAAGCCCTGGGGAGGATAACCCAGGGTACCCTTTTAGCTAGTCCGGTCTACGGCAGTGGACCAGTTCTGGAGGGGCCCGAAGGCCAGGCCATGGAGTATGTGTTCTCAGAGGTCCAGCAGCTTCTTGGGTCTGGACCTGATTGTCTCATCCTGAAGGTAGGTCATACCTGGGTTTGTGGGGGTAGATACAATACCTGGGTTTATTATTGTCTATTGTCCTGCACCCCCTTTCCATATTGTGTGGAGCTCACAACCAGTTAAACTCCACCATAACTTTTCCATCCTAAAGGGAGAGCTTGAGGAGGACCCAGCAGAGGTTCTGGATACGTCCATCAGGGACCTGGAGGTCCGTCTCAACAGGCTGGAGACCAGAGTTCTGGCCTGTAGGAGCCGACCGACAGACCTCAGCCCAGAAGCCATGGCCCTGCAGTTGGAGGAGGCCCAGGTAAAAGCCGCCTCAATGTTTAGCCAACAGGGCCATAGCAAAGCCTTATTAATGTTCAGCATGCAATGTACCTCTAAATAAAACAATATTAGACTAGTCATTTCGCAGATTGCTCTGATGAACACAGACATGCGGAGTACCAAGGAAACTAGCACAACAGCATCACTTTTCACTTATCCATTTATCTGCAGGTAGCCATTTCTTGATGAAAGAAACAAAAACATATGAACTTAAATTTATTACCTAAGAGTTTGAACTGAACAACCAGCAGTTGTTCAGCAGGAAAATATAGAATCCATTCAAATAATTGATTTTGCATTTGTTGTACAGATGAATCCTTTGCTGTGTTTCCCACGTTAGATGCGCCCTTTGCAGTCTCACTGCTTGAGTAGTACTTGTCATTATTAGTCCTGTCTTCATGTGTATGTGAATTATGAGCCATCCTGTGGTATTGACCAACCTGGTTCCGGCGATGTTGCGCCTCCAGGAGTGCCTCCGACTGGCCCAGACCCAGGTCTCTGTGCTGACCCGGCCCATCCGGGAGCCAGGGGAGGAGGCTGGAGAGCTTCACGAGGACCGGGAGGACCTGGAGCTCTTGGAGGCCCAGTGGGGCGCTGCGGCCGGGGACTCCTTCACAGTGGTGCAGAGGAAGGAAGCTCATCTCCAGCTGGTGACCCTCTACACTGAGCAGACGGAGGCAATGAGGGCTGCCCTGGAGAGGCTGGAGGGCGAACTGGAGGCTGAAGGACGGTGAGTCTGAAACAGGCTGTTCTGAGTTTGGAATTTGTGGGTAGCAGTGGCCCTGGAGGTAGGCACTAAACCTACTGGAGGTAGGTTTAGTGGCTGGTTCAATCCCGGCTCCTCCCAGCTCAGGTTGGAGGTGTCCATGAGCAAACCCTTGCCTAACCCTCACTAATAGTGGATGTCACCAGGCACGGTGACACCACCGTCTATATATGAACAGGTGAATGTTAGGCAATAATTGAAAAGTTCAATATAAATGCAGTCCATTTACCATTAAGAAGTTGATTTTGGCTGATTTCATTAAAATCGTGGACATTATTGATCCTTTTGGGTAAACCGCGTTTCCTCAAGGACAAAAGAGGGAAGTGATGAACTTCAATGATTCCTTGTGCCGCCCACAGAGCTCCAGAAGGGAGCAGCTCCGAAGAGGTGGACCATCTGCAGTCCTTCCTTCAACATATGGAGGAGAACAGGAATGTTCTTGGAGAGCTGGCCTTCACCCACTCCAACCTCGTACCCCACCTGAGCCCCTCTGACAAAGCGATGGCATGGAGACGGCTGAGGGCCCTACAAAACCGATGGAGAAGCCTGGAGACCTCTGCCGAGAGGAGCATTTACAGTTTGAAGGCCATCTCGGGCGACTCGCGCACCCTTTTAAATGAGATGTCCAGTGTTGAGGAACATCTGGAGGGAGTTGGCATGTACCTTGAGCCTGGGTCTCCGGCTCCCCCGGAGTGGGACCCAACAAAGGCCCAGGAGCTCTTGATGTCCAGCGCTGAGCTGGCCGCCACCCACCAGAGGTACCTCCTCCTCCTGCAGGCTTCAGAGGCGCTAGACCAGAGCACCCAGCCAGCAGGGAACCGTTCAACCAAGACGGAGCAACGGCTCCAGATGATCAAAGTACAAATGGATCAGACACAGGAGAGACTGGCCTCCCAGACCCCCAACAGCACCAACCCTACCTTGGAGAAGATTGTGAAGGTGATCCGAGATGCGTTCATTTGGGCGAAGCAGACGGAGGTTCACATCAAGGCGAGGAGAGCGAGGATCGCTCTCCTGCCTGAGGATGTCCACCTGCAGATCAGAGACCTAAAGAAGCTGCAGTCTGAGGTGATGGTGAAGCAGGGCCAACTTGAGATACTGCTGGAGGAGGTGACAGAGCACTTTCCCAACTTGGACCAGGAAGAGGAGGTGCCTATGGTGCGAACTTCCCTGGAAGATCTCAAGAACCTCTCGTTGTCCACCACAGAGGATCTGACCACAGCTGTGAGGGAGCTTGAGTCCGGCCTGCAAAACAGAGAAAAGATGTCTGAGCAGGTCGCCGACGTGGAGGACTGGGTGGTGTCGTACTTCCTCCGGAAGGCCTCCAGGAGAGGAGAACCGGAGGTTCATATGCCTGGTTTTGACTTTGACCGCAAAGCACGTCAGCTCCGGGAGTCCATGGCTGAGGCGGAGAGGCAAAGTGCAGTTTGTGAGGCTCTTTTCACGAAGAGCAAAGACATCTTCTCTGAGCTGAGCATCACAGAGAACCGTCTCCTGCACGCAAAGCTGACCGATCTCCAGGAGGACATCACCAACATCACCAGCCAAGAGAAGACCAACAAACAGGACCTGGAGTCGCGCATACAGAGTCAAGAAGAGACCAAGCAGAAGGTGGCTGCCTTGGAGAAAAACCTCAGACAAATGCTATTGGACCTGAACAGACACAGATTCCCCGTCACCAGGGAGTCGCTGCACACCATAGAACCCTTAAAACACATGATCGTCGAGCACAAAAGCCAGGTGGACCAGCTCTGCATCCCGCTGGAGAAGAAAAAGGAACTGTTATCGGTTAACTGGGAGCTCTACAGCAAGATGTCCAAGCTGGACCAGAAGGCCAGGGATCACGAGTGTTACCTTAATCTGAGGCAGAGCATAGAGGACATCAAAGAGAACATGGAGCAGGAGATATCCCAGACCAAGGATGAGAGCCAAGGAGTGGGAGAGCGGTACAGGATGTGCCACTCCCTCCTGGCACGGTTCCCCCTGGTCAAGGCTATGAGTAAAGATGCTAGTGAGAAGCTCAAGAACATCTCCTCTGACCTTTATCCAACGCAGCTGACAGTCGAGACCAAGAGACTTGCGCAAATTGGGGAGATCGTGGACAACTGGGAGTTGCAGGTGCACAACAACCTCAGCATCGTGCGGTGGAACGTCCTGAAAGACCTGGACCTCCAGGCAGAGTGGAGGTCCACGCAGGATCTTTTAGATGTCACCCTGAGGCATATACAGTCTCCAGTTGTGTTGGAGGTGAAAGAGGCAGAGATGGTGAAGGAGCTCCGCAGGATGTTGTCTCTGAAAAAGATCTTGGAGTACAAAGTGAAAGAATTTGAGATCTTGGAGCAAAGGAAATGCAATGGCCAAAGAACTAGATCCCAGGATCTTGTCACCTTGAAGAATCGGGTCCTGCAGGAATGCGACTCTAGGATGGCAAGTGATTTATTTTATTTGTTTGGGCTTATAATTATTTGACATAATTTTCATAGTTAAATTATGCAAACTTTTACAGAACATTTGTACAAAGCAGACAAGCATTCAATTACTACATCTGTCAATGTTAGGGGCTTTTTTATTTGCCTGTTTGATTGCCCCCTTTAGTTTCCAGTGTAGAAGACGCTTTATTTCTTCATAGCCATCTCATTTCAGCTAATCTTACTTTTAATGACAGAAAACTATCACGAGTGCCAAGGAGAACCTGAGGAGCTACACCCAGGGAGTGAAGGCTGCCGTCTGTTTCCAACTGGAAGCAGAGGCATCCCTCCTGCTGCTCAACGACCCGGCAGGGGACTGCTCCTCCAGGCTGGGAGAACTCCAGCAGGCACTGACATCCCTGGAGCAGCGGTACCAGGACCACGTAGACCGGATCCAGGACCTGGTGCCCCGACACCCCTCCTTCCCCAGCCAGGAGGTGGAGCAGCTCCACCGGGAGGTTCTGAGTGGTCTCTTGGTCAGGATGACCACCTTCAGGGCCCAGGCTTTTCTCAGGACCCAGGAACTCACCAGGTAAGAGATGGGACCACAATGCAATACCCATGGGAAATGATGCCAGGATGTTATCGCTAGACCCACCCGGACAGTATTTGGTTCCATCCCAAATTGAAGTGAAGGTGTGCTGAAGGTGTGCTGATGTTGTCCTATAGGTGTGCTGAGCAGAGCAGGAGGCACCAGCTCAGCTTGGAGGAGATCAGCCAGAGTCTGAATATCTTAGAGGACACTCTCTCCCAGTTTCTCTCAACCAAAGTCTCCTCTCTCTCCGACTGTATCCTCCAGCAGGGTCAGCTCGAGGTAATGCCTTTAGCTGTTCAGTTAATTAACCAATTAACACAGTGTAGTATTTGTTCCTTGTGAGAATGTATGTTGTCAGTATTGTTGTATTCATGTTTCAAGTCTTTGCTTGTGCTGTATGTTTAAGCCCTTTGAAGGTCCAGTACAGATAACCTTTCACCCACCTCGGGCCGCCCCTCTCTCTGGCCCTATGTTCTCAGGAACTCTCGGAGGAGCTGCTGTCCAGCCTGGGCACCCTTGAGGCCCTGCAGGATAGCTGCCCTGAGCTGGGCTGCCGTGGAGACAGGGAGGCAGCGGTGGCCGTCCTCTGGTGGCAGTGGAGCAGACTGCAACAGGATGTCCTGGACCTCGGCAGGCAGGCTGACCAGAGAGAGGCGGAGTGGAGCCACATCTCGGACAGTGTAAGTGAAGCTTACACTTATCTTCTTTACGTCCTCCTCTTCTCCTCCTCCTTCTGTCCCCCTCATTATCTACTCCCTCCCCAGGTGGAGCGCACCTATGCCCTGCTAGAAGAGGTGGAGGCGGAGGAGCCGGAGGGTGACCCAGAGAGCTCTTCCACCGAGGAGCTCCAAGACCAAGTACAGCTGTGGGACCAGTACCGGGAACGTCTGGACTGGGAGCACCGCGCCCTCTCAGCCCTGGAGCTCCGCCTTGCCCGGCTGCTGGGGGTCCCAGCCCACCTGGAGCAGGCCCCGCCCACACCGCTCTGCCAGCAGGTGCAGGCCCTGCAGTGCCGCTACCACAGGTGACACCCCACCCACCACTTTCAAAGTACAGGTTTCGGTAACACTTTATAATAAGGTGCCATCATAAATAGCAAAGAAGTCATAACCTAACCCTTTGTTAATATATGTTAATTGTGACTAGGATATCTATTTAATAGTAGTTAATAGTTTGGGCTGTGAACGCAGCAGGGAACGGACGGGTCTCATGGTGCCAAATAGATTTAGTTTTAGTAACAATTAACAAATATTAACAGGTTAGGTAATGACTACCGGTAGTTTGCTATTTATTATGGAACCTTCTTATCAACTGTTACCCAGGTTTCCCAGTCTCGACTTTGATACGGTGCACATCAAGAGATCCGCAAGCAACGTTTGACAATAAAATGCGGGACTTTCAGGCTTCCACGACAGTGAGGATCAAGTACAGAAGTCAATAAAACAACCAGCACCAAGGAAATCGTACTGGCAGGGAGTTAGGCAGAGCTGTTATCGTCAGGGACTTGCAGTGAAGGTAGCTCCAAGTCTTTCGAACCTTTCAGTCGTGTGCTGTGTCCTTGCGTAGTCTGAAGGAGAGGAGCCATGCGGGCCGTGAGGCGACCTCCACCGAGCTGACGGAGCGAGAGAAGGTTCTGGAGGAGCTGCGGGGGGTCCGGGTCTGGCTGGAGGCGGCGGAACACACCCTGGACGAACCGTATCCGGACCTCCAGGTGGGGAGCGGGCTCAACATTTGTCTCTTGTTCTGCATTGGTCTGACACACTTTTAGCAACAGGACAATATTTAGAGGGTCTGTCTCTCTGATTGGCCCCAGGACATCCCTGAGCAGCTGGTTACCCAGAAGGCTTTGCTGCAGCGCATCATCGACAGCCTGAAGACGAAGTACCCTGAAACGCTCCCTTTGGAGCTGGAGACCCAACAACAGGAAGTGACCCATTTCCTGCAGGAAGTGGAAGTGAAGGTAAACCCCTTTTAGCGCCACACTTTGACACAATCTTTAATGTGTGTTTAAACATACATTCAATTGTAACTCCTGGAATGGGAGATTCAAATAATAGTTATTAATAGTATTAATAATAGTATTTGGAAATAGGTTAACAAGGTTTCAACAAGTTTCAACAAGTTCAACTCCTGGAATTTGTTCAGAAGTGAAAGGTTGTTTAATCATCAGAAGGCATTTAAGCATTTATTTTAGTTTTGACATTTTGACACTATCCAGGCTCATGAGTGAAAAACCCTTTAGTCATTATCCTCCAGCCTTTCACCACAGAACCCATGAGGCCAACCTCATTTAGTTTCAACAGAGACGGAGAGAGACTAAGAAAGAGAGCGAGAGAGAGGGTCAGAAAGAGATAGTGAGAGAGAGAGAGAGAGAGAGAGAGAGAGAGAGAGAGAGAGTGACTCCAGCACTTGTTCACCTGACAGAAGTGTGGAAACCCAACCTGAGCCGGCAGAACGCGAGGCAGTGCCGGTT
>JAOTIX010000111.1:12143236-12153322 GCA_027123715.1 Gaidropsarus macrophthalmus
GTAGTATTAGTTATATTGATATTATATATGATATATTTGTAGTATTAGTTATATTGATATTATATATGATATATTTGTAGTATTAGTTATATTGATATTATATATGATATATTTGTAGTATTAGTTATATTGATATTATATATGATATATTTGTAGTATTAGTTATATTGATATTATATATGATATATTTGGTAGTATTAGTTATATTGATATTATATATATATATTTATAGTATTACTCTGTGAAGCTCCACAGGAGACCCTGCTGTGTCCCACTCCATCTCCAGTTGCTGGATGCTGCACAGCGTCGCCACGGAAACCCATCCCAGTCTGGCACTCCGGGGGGGGCGGAGTCTCAGGATGAGCGAGTTCTGGCACAAGATGGGATGCTGCGTGGTCGCCAAGCAACCACAAGTAATACACACTAAACAGTACATGTGTGTGTGTGTGTGTGTGTGTGTGTGTGTGTGTGTGTGTAGGCAGATTGCAGGTGTTGCCTACCAGGTACAACCTGGCATTGTGGCACCCTGCAAACCACCAACCACACTGCTTAATGCACACAAACCCCACCAACATTATGAATCTGTTGCCCATATTCTAAATGGCTGTAACGTGTACAAAGGACTCTATATTGCACGGCATGACCGCATTGTGGACCTCATTGCTTGTTATGTAAAAGTTATATCTAAATGCATCTGTGTACAAACATTCCCGGGTAAGGCCAGAGTGGTTTGGCAGTACCAATGATCTGTTCAGTAACATCCTAACAGCCCTGATATTGTCTTTGTGGATAAGGATAGGAAGGAGGTGCTGATCATTGAGGTGGGCTGTGTCTTTGATCTTTATATGGACATTGCTTTCTGTGAAAAGATAACAAAGTACCGGCCCATCACTTTAGTGACCTGGGCTACACCTGTAGGGTCACTGGACTGATCTTTGGTAGTTTGGGGCATGTCCATAAACTCACGGTCACTGGGTTAAGACTGGCAGGACTTTCTACACCAACATGTAAACAACTGTCTAAGTTCTGCTCATATCAGCCTCAACAGGCAGCCTGCTGTGAGGCGCAGGCAGCCTGCTGTGAGGCAGCCTGCTGTGAGGCAGCCTGCTGTGAGGCGCAGCCTGCTGTGAACAATTCAAATGTGTGTTTGTGTATGAGTGTGCATGGGTGTGTTTGTGTATGAGTGTGCATGGGTGTGTTTGTGGATGCCTGTGTTCACGCATGTGTTTGTGCATCTGTTTGTGTGTGTGTGTGTTAATGAGAGTGTGTGTGAGTGTGTTTGGGTAAGAGTGTGTGTGTGGGTATTTGTATGTTGGTGTAGTTAAGAGACTGTGTCCATGTGTGTCATGTTTGTGTATGTGTGGTATGTGGGCGTGGTTAAGAGAGTGTATCCGCGTGTGAGTGTGTGTGTATCTGTGTATGTATTTGTGTGTGGGTGTGTTTGTGTGTGTGTGTGTATGAGTGTCTGTGTGGGTGTGTCTGTTGGTGCGTGAAGGTGTGTGCGTATGTCTGAGGGTGTATGAGGGCACTACTAGAGGTACAGGAAGTCACATGGTTTCTCATCAACAGGCTGAGCATGAGCCTGGAGGAGGTTTTCCAGGCTCATCCAATCACGATGCAGCGTACAGGCTTCTGCATAAAACCAAAAGAGTGACGACTGAAATGTGATGCATGTGGTCCATCATTGTCACTGAAGGTAAGGAGCTGCGCTGCACATCACAGAAGGTCCTGGCCCGTCTTTGAGTTCTCCAAACTCAAAGAGAGAATTCTTGGTCATAAAGAAGCATGATTTCATGGAGGAAAAAAAGAAAACCCTCTGCTAGTCGAGGTAAGGCTGTTTCTACACGTCTCAGTGTGCGTTTGAGTGGAAGCATGTCTCCCTGTGTACGTAAAGAATGGAGAGAACAGAAAGAATGTCATTGCCAGTGACTGCTCTGTAATTGCTGTGCATATGACAATAAAAGAATCTGGAATCTTGAACGTGCCAGGGCCGGTTTTTGCTGTGGGCAGTGTGCGTGCCCGCCCAGGACGCAATCTGTGTGAGGGCGCACACGAGCGGGCACACACACACACCAACAAAAAGACTACCGCCACTCATTTCCATTAGTTTCATCGTCACCTCAACTTGCTGCTGATAGCCATATTGTGTGTATCAGAAGAGGCAAGGGGGGGAATAGACTGACCCTACACAACACAAACCGCTTCCAAATAAATTGGATTTCATTCCTAAAATGCCTAAAAAATTGGATTAATTGGGTTATGTGAGAATGTCGAGTCTTCATCTTCATCATGGATCAAAGTAAAAGACCAAAGATAATACAAGTAATATAATGTGTTGTTGTGTTGGGGCGCCAAGGGAAGGTTCGCCCAGGGTGTAAATCTAGCCAGTACACCTCTGGTACGTGCATTGGTGTCCAAATGCGTGACTGATAAGCAGGTATTTTAGGAGTCATGAGTTGTTGGAGGGCTCTGTGAACACGGTGACCGTGCCTATTATCAACCAACGTGGACGTACACTGAACCACTTGGGTGTGACCTAAAGGGATCCTCGCCATGGGTCTGAACGGGTCTTTTGTCCCAGGAGGAAAGACAGGATCAACCACATAGACCGAACAATGAGCCCGCACACTGGTCGTGGCTGTTGACTTTATCTCAGATGCTTTCTCTTTCCATTTCCATTCACAGTGCAAGCCGAGGATAACCACGATGCTGCCTCGCAGACAGACTCAAGCGTTGGTGCCCATCTCCAGAATGACGGTCCATCCCCTGACCTGGAACATCTGGACCAGGAACAGATGGCAGAGGTTCTAGGTGTGGATCCGGATGCGACTGCCAGCGCTGAAGAGCTCATCAGGCGGTCCGCGGAGAAGCACTTCCCCTCGCTGCCACCTGATGGCGCCGGTGTGTTCACCCCAGAGCAGCTGAAAGAGCATCTGTACAGCGTCAGGCGCACCGTGCACGACCAGCTGCAGCAGATACACAGGCGGCACAGGCAGTGCAAGAATGTGTCTGGTCTCGTGGAGGCGTACCACCGCCGCTCCATGAACCACGTGCACGCCCTTCTCCAGATGATGTCTTCATCACAGCTGGCCTTTGTGGTCATGGAGTGGCTCTGCCACACCTACCTAAGGTGCTCTGCATGCCTGCACACACACACACACACTTAGTAGCTCTAGATAGAACCTTGAATTAGACCTGTAGCTCTAGAAATAACCTTGCAATAGGCCTGTAGCTCTAGATAGAACCTTGTATTAGGCCTGTAGCTCTACGGTAGATAGAACCTTGCAATAGGCCTGTAGCTCTAGAAATAACCTTGCGATAGGCCTGTAGCTCTAGAAATAACCTTGCAATAGGCCTGTAGCTCTAGAAATAACCTTGCAATAGGCCTGTAGCTCTAGATAGAACCTGTATCTGTGAACCTTAACACTCTTGTGGTGAATTCACAGCCAGCACTTCCTGGGAGACCCGGACTTCAGCGTGGACAAACAAAGGAGTCTGGTGGACATGCACCTGTACTCTGAGACGGTGGCATGCGTCAACCAAACCCTCCAGAGCAAACTGCAGGTGGGAAGACGTTGAAGAAAGTGAAACACCCACAAAGGGTTTAAGTCTTTACCAGCTCCTGACAGCTTGAGGTTCTTGGAGCATTTTGATACTGAGCCTCACCTTGTGAAAGAGGAGTTAGCCCACTTGGGGGAGCGTTGCTTCTCATGCCAACACCATGTCCCAGCTTGTCCCATATAACTACAGACCGGATCAAACTAAGATAAGATGGTACCTAAAATACTATCATCATTCCCACGAGGGGAATTCCTGACTGTCAAGTACATTTTATTCGTATAGCACATTTACTGCACCTCTCCATGCTAAACAACCATTAGGTAGGTTGACCTAGCTTCATCGTATCCATTTGACCGCAGAGTGAAGTTGAGAATTCCCTGGAAAAGATTGCTCAGCAGCAGGAATCAGAGTTTTGGCGGTCCATGGACCTCCACACGGATGTCATTCAGGTACTGCGGACACAGCATGGTTCTGCTTGTCAGAATAACTTCATGTGTGCACAGGTACATGTGCTGCTGTGTATCCACGTAGAAGCAGAGTATGTGAAGGATTCTAAATGTGACTCTTTTTCGATCCAAGTGCATGAATGAACCGATGGAGAGAGCGGAGGCCGTCAGTGAGAGCATGAAGGAGTGTACCCGGGAGCTCTGTTTCCTCCAGCTTCAGGGGTTCCTCAACAGGTTGGGTGGTCTTTGTTTTTTACTGGTTTGTCTGTGATACCGTGGTTGTTGTGGAAGTTGTTTGTTAAATGGTTTGCAGTAAGGTTCTTCAATTGTCAAAAGGTCTAAATGAGCCCCCTGGTTGCTGTAGGTTCAACACGGCCAAACAGGAACTTCAGAAAAAATACAAGAAAACCCCCAAGGTGGTCATCAAGACCTGCATCTTGACCCTCATCACGTGCCATGGTCTGGCGTGAGTAAACACCATGCTACATGCTTGTGCATATGATGCATTGCTAATGCTCAGGTCTCAAGTAGTCAAACTTGAGCCTTAGGAACAGGTTTTGAAATCCAGCCCATCTCTGATCTGTGATCCAAGTTGATGTTAGCATGTCTGATATAAGCATGTGTGATCCCTATTAGCATGTCTGGTTGTATCTTATCATGGAAGGACGGTATTACGATACAACAATAAAGGACCCTCGATTTGCAGGAGTTACATTCAAACCGGCACTGATGATGGGACCAGGGGCGTTACAGCAGATGAGACGCTTTCCTTGCTGAGGACAATGGAGACTGACACCCAGGAGTCCATGGAAGAACATCTGGTGAAGATCATAAAGGTGCCTTCATCAAGTGTTCTCTTCAAGATGACCATGCTGAAAATAGCATCTCCTGTTCTGTTAGCCAGCACCCAAACACATCCTGTTACACTGAGCTCAGCCAGTAGCCATCTTTGACATCACACAGCTGTAGCATGGGCACCGCTAGCTTAAGCACCAGATTGCTCATCTTGTGCCACAGCGAAGAGGACATCCTGTCATACATGAGTGATGCTCTCGTTTGGTGACCACCAACTCTGGTGGTGAAAGGACACTAACCAGTTTATAAAACATGATGTTGTGGATCCCTCAGGACTTCCTGAAGACACATTTCAAATCCAGAAAGGACGTTTTACAGCTGACGGAGATGGAGGAGATGTTCAGGGATTGGGACTGTTGTCCAGATGTCCAGAAGGTAGAGGGATGATTTCACTTCATCTCCTTACCTTGAGATTTCGTGGTGTTGGAGCTCAGTGGTTGACCTCTTCAAGTCCTGATCTATTTGTTTACCCTTTACCCTACCCTCTCTCTCTCTCTCTCTCTCTCTCTCTCTCTCTCTCTCTCCCTCTCCCAGAGGGTTCTTGATGTGGCGTATGAACAGGTGAGTGCCTCTTACCTGGATTACCTGGCCAGCAGCAAGAAGAAAGATCTTGAGAAGAGATGGGGGGCTGACCTGGGTCCAAAAGTGACTCAGGACGCACAACAACTTCATCAGACCTTCTTAGGCTTGGTGAGGGCCACACCTCACACCCTGCTGTTGTACAGCTCAAGGCAACGTCCTACAGACACAGACTGAGGTTAAAGGATCGTAGGACACTTTGTGTCTGTGAAAAGACGTTCACAAATACAAGGAGCACTTCGGTAAAAATAGTTGAACTTCTGTAAACGTTATGCAAATGACAACATAGCTCAGTGCACGTTCAGCCATGTGATTGGACAGTTGAGCACAGCTCAACCTCACCACTCCATGCCGCTTAATATGCCACCTCCACGATAATAATGTGTGTGTGTGTGTGTGTGTGTGTGTGTGTGTGTGCGTGTGTGTGTGTGTGTGTGACAGCACCCTGGTGTCAGCCAACAGAACCTTGTTCTGTTGAAGGTGGAGGAGCTTCTTCAGAGTCAGGACGTGGATTCAGTGAAGCTCACCCTCTCTGAGATGATGCAGCGCTGCCAGAATGAGTGAGTCCTCTTGATAGGGTCTCCGTCCCTCTCTTCACCTGTCCTATTAAATACAACGTAAGAACATTGGAAGGTAGGACTGTAATACGATCTCTCTCTGCCTCACTGCTGCAGGAGAGCTAAGAAGATGCTGTCTCGTCTGTTGAGGTGGAAAAGCCTTTCTGAATGTCAGGTCCAAGAGGTTCTGGAGGCTGTTCAGGATCTGCCCTCCAGCAAGAAAACCTTCTGCTCCTGTATCTTTACCTAGTGACCAGCGACTCTACTGCGATGGTTGGACCAGATGAGAAAAACGTTTGTTTTGCTGGCCGAACATCATCTGAATGTGTAAAATACGTGACTAATAGACACGTTACCCTTTACCCTGGTCATAGATCCACCACACTCCGGTTGAGTCTGTAGTACTATAGCTTATCAATGTTGTTTTTTGAATATCAGAGTAGGGTCTTACCTAATCTGCCTTCTTACAAGAAACAAATGAAGACAAACATCAGGTGTATACCGATTTATATCGATTATTTTATTTATTTGATGATTGTAAATAGCAATAAAAAATATTGTTTCATTCAATCATTCATGATGACAATTCAATTCATGCCAATATGTTCACGGTAATGTAGAATTAAGATTTCTGCGACAATACTTTATTATATTGCTTTTTTCCAGTTTACAAATAAATTGGACCAGGCTTAGCGAGCAGCTTAAATACCAAGAATCACACAAAGAGTCGAACACTTACCCATAGCGCCTACGTCATCGGTGTGTTGTGTACGTCGGTCTATGTCTGGCGTGGACCCGCCGGACACTAGGCGGCAACAGCGACGCACATTCGGTCATTTTGACTGACGTCACGAGGTCGACCTCCACACCGGAAGTGGAAGACTGCGCATATAAAGGGGAGCGCACGCCGCGTTTAGTTAGAAAACCTCATGCAGAGATGGCGGGC
The DNA here is from genome assembly GCA_027123715.1 of Gaidropsarus macrophthalmus. NCBI lineage: Eukaryota > Metazoa > Chordata > Actinopteri > Gadiformes > Gaidropsaridae > Gaidropsarus > Gaidropsarus macrophthalmus. Next base: position 12,150,181 of record JAOTIX010000111.1, read on the forward strand.
ACGGAAGGTAATTCTAGCTTCATATTCAGGTTTCTTGCAGATAAATGTGTCAAGATGCGAACTGCAGCTCTTCAACATTTCACCATGCTCTGTTTGTAGCATTTCGTTTTAACGATAACGTATTGTTTAGTTTGACATGTATCCGAGTATGACATGTTCTGGCCTCCTGCAGATGATTGCATGTATACTCTTTTTGGATTGAAAAGAACACCTTTTTATTGCCCCAGAATTACATGTGGGTTATGATGTTATTTTATCTCCCCCATGATGGTTCTACCCAGGCACGTGAGGGTTACTGCCGCACAGTAGCCAGTCCTTCGCTGCTAGAGTTCCATAACGATGTTTGCGTTAAATGTGGATTTTTATCAAATGCAAAATTGCGTTATCGTGTACGATGGGCCTGTTCCACGTGATGACCTGTTAGCTTGGTGCAGGATGCCCGGTTAGCTTAGCACACACGGCCCGTCCGGAACACGTGCAGGCCTAGATGCCACGTGGGGTTCTCATTGCGTTGCGTGTGGGATTTGACGTCGCCCCACAATCTGCCTTTGCTTTGAAAAGTCAATCTTTAAATGTAAAGGATTTCTAATAACGTAATATTATTTGTTTCTCTATGTAGGATCGATCAAGAAAAAGAAGGTGAAGAACGTGGTTGAGGAAGAAGTTGGGGTAAGTGGTTACACGGGTGGAAATCCCGAGCTCTGTAGTATTTACACATTTTATCCAAAAAGAATTGCCGTCGGTATTAAATTATTTGTATGATTACAGGACATCCAGCAGAGCGGCGATTTCTTCATCAAACCAGAAGCCAAGGCAGCTGCGCTAGACACGTCGCAATGGCCGCTCTTACTCAAGGTGGGCTACATTTCGGTGTTTTCAACATCACTTGTTGATTTTAAGGACGTACAATGTGTGGAAGGAGATTCCAAGTTTGGGACCGCATGCTATTTATGTGGGTCAAAGAAGCGGAACCGCTGCACTAGTCGCCGGCTACCTCGCCGCTTTGCTGTGGGTTTAAAGACGTTCTGCTGGAGCATTGTGAAGTGATGAACTTGTTTATCCATTCTCTGAGTGCTTGCTGACTCCTGGCTCCGCACCCGCCCGGGTCTGTTCTAGACCCGGGCGGACCGGTCAGCCGGCTTCTCTTCCAACCCAGCGTTCTGCTGGGCCTGGCGGGGGGTCGTCTGCCGGGGCGGACGATGGAGCACAGCGCCAACAAAGACGATTTAAACCTCTGATCACATGCTCGCCACCAGTAGAACCTTGTCTGGGTCCGGTCTTTACTTGACAGCAGCTTACCTCCACCATGACGTTGTTAGCTAAACTATTCATTAAACTAACCGGGGGCCTGGTTACATTTTAATATTTTTTTAGTGTTGCATTTTAGGTCTCCGGTCTCCTACTTGTCTTCCTCTTATACGCTTACTTTTGATTATTATATATTCATGTTTTAATTAATATTATTATTTAAGTCTCAGCTTTCATAGTTGTGGTCTTACATTTGTATTATTATTTTTAGTAATTTTCTAATATTGCACTGTTGAGGAGCCCAGGACTAACTAATTCAATTTCAACGAACAATGAATCTTGTTTCCAGAACTTCGATAAGCTAAACATCAGGACGGCCCACTACACACCGCTCCCCAACGGCTCGAACCCGCTGAAGAGAAACATCCAGGACTATGTTCGGTAAGACCAGCTGGCTTGTACGTGTCCTGTTGAGCAATCTGCGAGGCCAGGCTTCAGTTGAACAACGAGCACCATGAAGCCAAATGATGATCTATATAGATGTCATGAGCACACTGTGCAGAGATGACCAACGATCTATCACCCATGACTGATGGCTGTTGGCAGGGTTACCCCTTCCTCGTGGTGGCAGACTAGGGGCCGTTTTGTGCGTTTCCACAGGGATAGAGAATGGGATTTGTCTGGTATTGGTGTTTACCATGCGGTGGTGTTTACAGGTGTGGTTTCATCAACCTGGACAAGCCAGCCAACCCTTCCTCCCACGAGGTGGTGGCGTGGATCCGGAGGATCCTGCGCGTGGAGAAGACTGGTCACAGCGGAACCCTGGACCCCAAAGTGACAGGCTGCCTGATCGTGTGTGTGGAGCGGGCCACGCGCCTGGTGAAGTCCCAGCAGAGCGCCGGTATGTTGCTGCACCGTCACACCTCAGTGAGCTGACAGCCAGGCACCTGTTTGCCAACACTAAACCGGCCCCTCTCGCTACTCTTCTGCTGTCTCTGTAGGCAAAGAGTATGTGGGAATAGTACGGCTGCACAATGCTATCGAAAGCGAACACACGCTAGCTAGGGTAAGTGTCTGTGCCAGTCTTCTTTAGACTAATGTCTGATGTATGTAGGCCCGGTCTGCAGCTCCACGTCCGGTTTTAAAGGCGGTGTCGTGCAGCTCTGCGTCTGGTCCTATAGGCTCTGATGTGCAGCTCATTGTCTTTAGGGCCTGGAGACGCTGACGGGAGCATTGTTCCAGCGGCCGCCCCTCATCGCAGCGGTCAAGCGACAGCTGAGGGTCCGGACCATTTATGAGAGCAAGCTGATCGAGTACGACCCGGAGAGGAGGCTGGGTGAGTACCACGGCACCTGGCCCGAGGGGTGTGTTGAAGAAACCTTCCTCACCATGCTTCCACCTGAACTCTAGTGTGCGGTTCTTGCCATGTGAGGGTACTAAAAGCATCTCTGCTGCAGGGATCTTCTGGGTGAGCTGTGAGGCAGGGACCTACATCCGTACGCTGTGCGTTCACCTGGGCCTGCTCCTCGGTGTTGGAGGTCAGATGCAGGAGCTGCGACGGGTCCGCTCCGGGGTCCTGGGCGAGACGGTGAGACTTGAGGCTGACCTGCTCCTCTGTGCTTGGCCCCCAAAGTGTTGAGTTCAGCTCTGGGCTTCTCCCCAGTTCTGGTAATTAACCTTTGGTACAGAAACGGCCAGAGTGAATCTCTTCAACGGTCAACGGGTTTGACTTTTGTCTTTACTCTCGTCAACACTTCATTGTCAAACAAGGTCTCATATTTTTGAAAATGATTTCTCAATTAATGTTTAATAACTCTGCTCCCTCAACCTTGTCTAATAAACGTGTGGTTCCTCAAACTGGTCTGCTGGTTCCTCAGGACAACATGGTGACCAT
>JAOTIX010000111.1:12711246-12726109 GCA_027123715.1 Gaidropsarus macrophthalmus
GAGGGGGGGGCTCTCCTGGGAGACGAGGCCTTTATCCGAAGGTTTGAATGCGGCAGGGAGAAAGAGGAGGATGGGGGGTGAATTTTGCTGTGAGAACTCTCGCTCTCTCTCACTCTGTCTTTTGCTCCCTCGCTGTCTCGCTCTCTCTCTCTCGTATTTCCAATGTCAAATTATAGTTGTAATTGTTTCTTTTTTTGGAAAGGAGTTTCCGATGATGATAATGGGAATAATGAAAAACTATGCAAAGGCACATGCATACATGATCTCTCTTTTCCTCTCTACCCCTTTGTTTTGCACGCACACACACACACAATAGACCAGGAACACATTTCTGCTAGGGGATGTACGTACGGGGGGGATGTGCATCCCCTTAAACAAAGGCCAAGTTTTAATGTACACGTGCTGCATATTATGGCTGCCGCGCCAAGCTAACGTCATTCATTCATTGTGAAGGGGAAGCTACTAGTGTACAGTGGATTGAGGCCCCGCTGTTTACCTGTGGCACATGTTACACTTACTACTACTTTCTTGTTTATGCTCAAGGTGACAATATTGTGTGTGTGTGTGTGTGTGTGTGTGTGCGTGCGTGTGTGTGTGTGTGTGTGTGTGCAGTCCAAGGCGCTGAGGGAACGCTGGCTCCTGGACGGGGCCCCTGAAGGGGACGAGACTCTGGTGCGTCTCCAGGAGGACGAGGTGAAGACTAAACTCCTGGAGCAAGTTATCCTCAGGTCAGTCACTCCCACCCACACACTCTGTCTGACACACACACACAGGTACAGTACATACGCAGACACACACAGACATGAACACACAAATATACACATACACATTTTGTTTGCCTTGCTCTCTCTCACACATGCACACACACATGCACGCCCTATTTAGGTCACCTTCAATCAAGGAGGAGAAGAAGTTTATCATCTCACTTGTGGATGCCTGGAGGCAGACCACAGACATTGGGGCTTGAACCCAGAACATTTTGGGCGGGATTTGACACCACCCTTGCATGTCCTCAGTGTGGCAGATACACGAAAGGGCATTCAATCTTACAAACAATGTTGTTTGTTAGTAAACAATAGTACACAATAGTGTACAATAAATTGTCTGTTTATCTGAACCTCTTTCCTCCATTGATTCTTTGTGTGTCTGTATGTGTGTGTGTGTGTGTGTGTGTGTGTGTGTGTGTGTGTGTGTGCGCGCGCGCGTGTGTGTGTTCATGTATGTGTGTGTGATCCAGGCTAGAGCAGGAGATTGAGGAGCTAGAGACAGGCGCACCAGCCGACCAAGGCGTGGTCATGGAGAACGGTAGGTTTTGGTGGCCATGACAACGAGGGATGACTCTCGGAGCCATGGAGATGCCTTCTGGGTGGCTGAGTCAGAGGATGAAGGCTGGGGAGGGAGGGGGAGTAATACTGCTAATAATAATGATGATAATAACTCATTATTCACTTGATCTACCGAATCTCCTCTCTCACCCCTGGAGGTCATAAAAACATAATTCCCTTTCTTCTCTTTCTCTCTCCCTATCACTCTCTCTCTGTCTCTCATTCTCTCTCTCCTCCTTCCTCCCTCTCTTTTCGCACTCCCCCCCTCCATCATCCCCATCTCGGCGCTCTGGCGCCCTCTGCAGGGGAGAATGGGGTAGTGCAGGGCCAGACCCCCAGGAAAGAGGCGCCGGGCGGCATGGAGGCCAAACTGCTGGGCCCCAGCCCCGACCAGGCCAGCGCCGACAACCCCGTCACGCTGGTGTTCATGGGCTACAAGACGGTGGAGGAGGAGCAGGAGAGCCGCGTGGGGCTGGCCACCGAGGGCGTCGACGGCAACGTCAAGGCCGAGTTCGTGGTCATCGAGGACGGGGAGGGCAAGGCGGCGGCGGCAGGCGCCACGGATGAGCAGGCCCCTCCCAACGGCAGCATGGCGGAGAAGGAGAAGGCCAACGGAGGAGGAGGTGCAGGAGAGGAGGGGAAGGATAAGAAACAGACCTGCAAATGCTGCACGGTCATGTGAGTCACACTGGTGTGTGCCTGTGTGTGTGTGAGTGTGTGTGCATGTGTATGTGTGTGTGTGTGTGTGTATAGAGAGAGAAGGAGGGAGCGTGCGCTCCACGCATGTGTGGGTACGGGAACAGCTGGTGGGTACCAGTACTTGCACATGCGTGCGTGTGTGTGTGAGTGACGTGTGTCCGTGTCTGTGTGTGAGTGTGTCTGTGTGTGTGTGTGCATGTGTGTGATCACGTGTCTGTGTGGGAGTGTGCATATCAGGACTGGGAAAATAAAGAAACATAAGAACACGGAATACAAGTATTCAGACAAGACAAACACAACAGAAGCCCAAAATGGCGTCCCGCAAGTACACAACACAATGACTCATGTTGTTCCGTATACGACACTTCTGTACACGCTCTGATTTCGCTTTTTGGTTGATTTCTATTGATATTTTTCTATTTTTCTTGTCTTTGACATTTATATTGTATTCAGTATGTAAATCTTTATTATGGAATCGTGTACTGTAAGTTCATTGTTATTACCGTCCAAAAAAGAAAAGAAGAAAAAAACGAAGCGCTAACGTAATAGCACTCTTGATTGTACCGCTACAGATGGGGGGACTCCTGGAAAATTACATCGTTGTAATTAATAACACAAAAAATAACGACAGAGAAACCCAAATATATATATATAAATCTCTGTGTAGGCCTACCAACTATATATCGGTCAATTTCATATTGCGATATTGTCTAAGATATTATTTTAAATTGTATTTTAATATATTGATATGAAATTATGTTTTATACAATGTGTTTGTTGTTTTTAAGTTCTCTATATATCAACTCAAACCATTGTTTGCATGTAAGCTTGCAATCACTACCAGGCAAACATGATGGAAAGAAATGTCTGCGCTTTCCTCCAAACATGCAAGCTCATCTCTAGTCATGTGAAGTCTTTATATCGGTAATATTAGCTATAACTGGGAGTGTTGAGCACATTTTCTTTAAAGTGTTGTGGCACAGACCGCTGAATAATATTCAGGATTGATTGTGTTTATTTCTCACCGATACTACAACCACACTCTCTAATACACAACAATATTCACAGCGTTTTTAAAGCTACACCTCTCCTCACAGAGCTTTAGATGGCAGTTGCTATAATGATTCAACAGACTTTTTCTTTTCCATTAGTAATGTCGGTGTTTTTAATGGTGTGATGAGGTAGCAACACAGCTGGAAGCCTTCACATATTCATTATGGGATGTTAAACGGGTGGCATGGTAACAAGCGTGCAACTCCAGGGGTTGGATTATGGTTGATGGTCTGGCTGCCAAAATGCAAGTGTGGAGGAGGGCAGTTCAACCAGACTGCCCTCAAATGTTTTTTGTCATTACCCAATGTTTATTTACCACTTAATTCTCTTTGTTTTCTCTCCTTGCCCACGCTTTGTTCACAACCAAACCAAGTTAAATTGATATAAGTGATTGAAAACAATTCTACAATAGCATCTTGTAATGCTGTTAATTGATTCTTTGGCCCATCACCAAGCTAACCTAGTTTTCACAGACTGGTTTTCTTATAATGACATGACCCAACCCCAAGGTGAACACCCGTTCATTTTACCCATTGACACTATGTACGTGTAAAACAAGAGTACCTTAAAAAATGTAGTAATTTTTCAAGACTTTTTCAACCACATTCTTGCTTCAGTCTGTGGAGTAACTCTTTGGTGGGAAGTAAAAAAGGCCTCAGGTTCTTCTTCAGGCTTGTCTGTGTCTCTGTCTTCATATTTTCCACATTCCCACTAGCTTCAAAGATTCACCCGTATACTCTCAATACAAAGCATCTTCATACTTGTGCTAGCTGAAAAAAAAACACTGAGGTTGGTGCTACGACTACTTCTATTCAAGCTCTCAAAAGTTCCTGCTCCCTGTTGAAAACTGGAACGATTGATGGAGTTGGTGGTGTTGGGCGGGGATGATGGGGATTATGGGAAATGTAGTTCACCTGGACTCTACTGGACTCTACCCACCCACAGCTGTCTATGGAGGTTAAGGGTTTTATTTTCTCTGCATCACCCAGTGCCGAGTGCATTCTCTAGAGTCCTCCCAGCAGTGGTGGACCCTCCTTAACATTCCCTGGGAGGGTCACATGGTTGGACGCAAGGTGTACTGTTTTCATATATACACATCCCCAGCAAATGTACTTGGATTTTTTTCTTTTTTCTTTTAATGCCCCTTTAAGGGGGGCAATATATTGTATTTGATGTGCGTATTCAAAAATGAAAAACGAAAAGAAAAAGATGACTACACCAGTGTATTGTTTGTGCCTTTGTCTGGTTTCGTTGTTTGGATCTGTATGTTTTCCATTCATTTTAAACGAGGGTTGGTCTGCAATGTTCCTGAACGCTAGAACTCACAGATGCCCGCTAAGCTAAAGGATCACCCCACCAAATGTCCAAAAACATTCCGTTTCACCCTTCTGAAGGAACCATAGGCACTGCTTTACAACCTAAACATGTCAAATTGTTGCTAACTGGTTAAACTAGGGGCCAAATTTTAATGGGCGGTTTTATTATGTCCTAAACTCCAATCTTTTCCATGTTTCTGCACATGACTGTGCGGTAAAAAACATCATCATACATGTATGCAAATATAGACATATCTTCCAGCTAGTGATCATCAGGGCATCTCTCCATCAGCAGTGGGCATCAGGAACAGCGGATCACCCTGGGTCAGACCAATGCCTGTTCATCTATTCCGTGGTCGTCTCAATGTTCAATCTTGAATAAAAACGCTGTTTGTTTAAATCATGTTCAACAATCGTCTGTAATTAACACAACCACACTGCTCGTATCATCCAGTGTAAATGCATGCCTATAGAGACACCCGTTGTTTTGGCATCTCTACATTTCATTTGTGAGGAATTAAAATGCACACTTGCTATGAATTAAAATGCACACTCGCTGGGGGATATGTTATTGATGCAGGTACCGAATTATTCCACTAGAGGGGGCATAATTACAACTATCCTTGTACGTTATCTCAAGCCGCAGAACTTTCACACAGAATATAACGAAAGAAGCAAATGCTCCAGTATCGCGGTCTACCGAACAGCAGTAGCTGAGTTGAACATTTTTAGACAGTTTTGACTATATATCACTTCGGATACTTCCGTTTATAGCATTTATAACAAACGTTGACAATATCAATGGAGACTGTGAAGAAAAAAGTCGAAATACCAGTATAGATATAAATGCGAGTCCAATGTGTTGTTTTGGCGTAACTGATTAGCGTTCTGATGTGCTGGAGCTTCCTGGATGCCAACAAGAGAAGAGTATTTAACTAGACAAGACTATTTAACGAGAAAAGAGTAGGGTATTTAACTAGAGAATAGTATTTACCTAGAGAAGAGTATTTCACTTGAGTAGAGTAGAGTATTTTTCCAGTTCACTGGTCAGGGAATGTGTTTGCTGGTTGGTATATCTTTCGGTCATGCCTAAACGAGTAGACTACAGTAGGCCACTCAAGGCTTGATACCATTGTTATCTTCTTTGTCGGCCAAGTGAGTGTACCAATATACCTAAAGATGCAGCTTCAAGAAACGAAATATTTCACTATTAACTCATAAAATCATAAATATAGGATGAATAATAAGTTACTGTATGTTGCCTTGATGAGGAATATGGAGCTGAAAGAACATGCATTCTATATCAGAATATAGTTTGCTGATTTTTTGTGTGATTTCCGTTTACCTCGTCTTGTTAAACTTTTAAACTATCTATGGTTAACGTTACAGGTCAGGCAGCTTACTTTTAACAGTTTGTGGACGATATATATTTCGATCACCCATTCAAATGGCTCGTTTGTGTTTTCCGCTTGAATTGACATGGTGTATTTGATTGATAGTTTAAGCTTATTACCCAGCATACACATCGTCATACGCCCATACGTGTAATAAAGACAGATTGCTATCTTTCGGTATAGAATTTTTCCGCGGCCTTTTTGCAAATGACGGCCGTCTTAACCAATCGTTGCTCTCGTTGACGCATGTCCCGCCTCATTTTGGCTCTTGAAATTGGCTGGACTAATCAGAGTACGCCTCTGTGTGTTCAGCCATTTTGTAAGAAAATCAAGCAAGTCTGCCACCCTACCTTCGCTTCAGACCTGCATTTTTTATTGTGCAATGGACGGGTAAGTACAGAAGAATCACATTTATTTCTTATATTGAAAAACAGGCATGCATTATCATCGTTTCTTTAATAGTATCGTATGGATTGTAAGTTGCTTCGACTGTGATTGCCGTTCCACTTTACCGTTACTTGGAGAAAGTTTACTTGAAACTGTTTTTTTTCACAACAAATGCAACAGTTAGCAGAGGCGTGTTCGCCAGCTAGCAACAGTTAGCCCCCGAGACCACCAATGTCCGCTAACGTTTTTACCCGTTAGTGTCAGCATATTTCGTGGGTCGTTCTTATTCACATGTTACACAGTTACAAACCATTGTGTTTTTGAAATAGAACGTGTAACCTTTTTTTGTCTCATGCTGACGACTCCTGACGCTACCTTTTTGGTCAGTTGGTTCTCTCGGAGGTCTAGCGCGAGCTCAGGCAACGTGTCTCATTTCCGCATTCATTTGTTCGCGGATCGCACGGGCCATGTTTGATATGTCTGGCCCCGTATTATCGTGCTCTTGCTGCATGTTTTCGATTAACTCGGCAAACCTTCTTCATTGAGTTTGAGTGTTTGTCGCCGTTCGTCGTTTTCTCTGGAAGTCGGCGCCCAAACTTTGTGGGGCCCTGATATTGATGTTTTTGTTTTGATATACAGCCGCCTAAACGCTGATCTGTACCCCCTGGGATCCGGCTACATCCCTGAAATTGGGTAGGTACCCCATTGGATGTTTTTTGTTTTCCTAATTCGACATGCTTGAGTGAAATAGCGTCTTCCTTTTAATTATTTTTCGAAGACAAATGCCGAGTAAATTAAACTATCAAGAGGGGTTGGGCCGCCTGGTTGGCATTATTATTCTATTTCGGACTGGTGCGAAACAAAACATTTCGATTTAATGCAATCATCAAACAACATCTTTACTCTTCCGAGTAGGTCCACGTTTTCTTAGGCTCTTCCTGATTTGCATAGGATGTCAATCCAGAATGAGGAAGTCGTTAATCTTTATTTAAGTAGTAAACGTATATGTATGTTCTAGTATCGTTAGTACATGCTTGCCTTTAATATAACAGTCCTACTGTAAGTCGTGTATAGTTCGTTCATATTTATATTCCATTTCTGCAGAATCCATCATAATGACTAGTGGATTCATACATTTCTCAAATATGTTTTGCTTGAATCTTTCTTTCACAGCAGTGTCCATGAGATATCAGTTGGCACAAAGGTAGGCATTGCTTAAATTACCTCTCTACTAATGTATTCGAGTACCTTTTCAATGACTATGATCTACAAGTGGTCTGTCCTATAATTCTTTGCTTCTTTTAAGTATTGTCCCCGCCGATGTATTGGTGGAGGAAGGTTGTGAAAGATTAATGAAGAAAGCCTGGGTTGGCTATAAAAGGCTGCTGCTTCATGAACAAAAGGATTATCATTTTACATTTGCATGAATTATTTGCAGCCTTGCATCATGTATCTATTAAGTGTGTGTGTGAAGAAGAAAAACGGTTGTCACATGGGACTGTGTTGGCCTTAAAGCCGCGTGGCTTTAATACAGGCGTCTTGTAGCATGAAAGAAAAAATACTTTTCTTCCAACATTTGTTCATATGGACTGTTTTAGCTATGTAGCACTCGGTCCTTGTAAAAGAGCTGGGAAACTAGTTTTTTTGTATTTAATCTAAACTTTTTAGATTCTCAGAGAACTAGCTTTGCTTGTTGACCTAGCAAGGTTGTGTTTGTGTAAGCAAATATGCTGGAATAGAAGAACGCGTCTGCTGCAGCCAATTTCTGTGGTTTGGAACTTGTGTAGCTAATAAAATGAGCCTGTTAAAGATGTCAGCCTTAGCAACCAGGTGTTTAGATGAGTAAACAGGCTTTTAGGTTTCCATGTTTCCTCCCTTCTATGGTCAAAGGTGTTTTTTCAGTTTTGTTTTGAACAATCCCATCAGTTGGCACCTAGAAAACAGACACCCGGCAGCCCACAAAACCTGACCCACCCACCATTCATTAGCTGTCCTGTTTAATCAGACCCTTTGTTTTTAAATGCACAGCAGACAATGAGACTGTTCTTCTCCAATTGATACCCATGATTAGCGAGCAACCGTCCCGAGTGCCATTCTTTGTCTCCCCCCCCCCTAGGTGTTATGAGTGTCTGTTGCGGGGGTACAACGCGACCCCATTGCTGGAGTATGTGGTTATTCCGGCTGGGCAGAGCGTCTGGAATTCTGTGGTCGCATTCCAGTCTTCTCCAATGTGGCACTATTACCCACCCCCCATTTCCCGTAGACGAGGCCAGCTAGTGGCTAAACAAGCTAGTACCTGCCTTGTTGTCCTGGCTCACAAAAGCCCCCACCCCAGGGCTAAAGGCGGCCAGGCAGAGGGAGAATGGGGCTGCATGCAGAACAAAGTAGGCATTTGGGTTTCGGATTACCTGCCTTTGTAAGGGGCCGGGAGGATATGGTTTCTCACCACGCCTACCAGGGAGTCGTTTTTCTGCGGTGAAACCAAACCGACTGCATTCCCCTAATTAGTTTCCTAAAGTCAAATTGGTAATGGTACATGTGGATTTCATTTGGGACACACCTAACCCTTCCTTCTCTTCTTGAATGCCAGCCTGGTGGCTAGTGGTGTGGGGGGTGGGAGCGGTTTCCCTATAAAAGTCCCTCTAAGTGACACGCCTGTGGCTCTGAACAAAGGGAAGCCACTCCACACACAAAGTATTTGCGCTTGCAATCTACCATCCCCTCAGGTTACCGTTCCGTTAGCGCCACTGAGCAAACAAAAGATGTGAGCAAGTCTAGGGGAACTGGTTTCTGCAGGGCTCCTGTGGTTTGGCCACCCGGTATCCAGTTCATTTGCTGGTACATTTTTTTATGTGGTGTCACTCATCCCCCGTTTAATCGTAGCCTGTGTGCACTTTTCTTCCTCTCTGCTTCAGATTGTCGTCTCAGAGCCACAGGTAGGCTGTTCAGACGCTACCATGCCGATATCCCATGCATTCGCTTGGATTTATTATTATTATTATTTATCCTTTATTTCATATTTTCCATTTGCTCCTTTTGTGTTGGTGGGTGCTGCACTGGCTCTGTAGTTGTTAAATGAAATTAGAGGCAGGGCGTTTCCGGGGAAGGGACTTGCAGCGCATGCAGACGTTGAGCTATGTTGTCTAAGAGGAAGTAGCCATTGTCGTGGAAGTTGGGCCTGAGGTTAATCGGTTTCCGGTTTGGGATTTGGTTCGTGAGCGGTTGTGGGCGGGGGAGTGTGAACGCGTCATCAGAGTCGCAACAGTACTTTTTCAGTTTTCCCATGGCTTTCCCCTGCAGGGCCCCATGCTTCAAGTCCTAATTTTCTTTGTTGGGTTTGTCATAGGGTCATGTCGGAACACCAAACAGCCGCATCAGTTTGTCTGTTTTAAGTGTGTTACTAACTGCGTACTTCAGATGTTTTGTCAGTTTTCCATTCGGTAAACCCGGTGCCCCGCAGATTCCTTGTACAAACGGATGTCAGGGTATTGGATATTACCTTTTTCCTGCATGTTATAATGCCAGCCTGTGTCCAGGGCGGGAGATAAAGGTCTGTTTGCATGCATGGGGCCTCAACATGACTCAGTTGAACCTCCTGGATGTCAAAGGCTAGTTTATACTGCCACTAACAGCCAGTGTTATGTTCCCGTGGCAACGGTTCGCCCAATCCACCCCCGAAAAGGAGCTTTTACGAACTCCCAATCCAAAGTCCTGCTTTTGATGGGGGTATCAGCGGAAAATAGAAATTCCTTTTTTTTTCATCTTCGCCCAAAGGCCGTCACAAGAAACAGATGTTCGCCCAGGACAAGAAAACGCACATCCGTGTTGTGGTTCCCTCCATCCCCTAGAGAGAGCGTGTGTGTGTGTTTGTGTACTGCTGCGTGACAATGCCCCCCAGTCTGGGCTGGAACAGGGCCTCCATTGTAGAGTGACAGAGAGCTTAAGCTGCTGAGCAGCTCCTTGTGACTGTGGCACTTCATCGCACGCTCGCATCCATGAGAACAGCAGTTTTATTCCTTTCATTTATTCAGTGGGAGACAGGGCGGCCAGAAGCAGGCCAGTCTATGAAGACGGTACAAAAGTATTTGTGTTTAGAGTATCACCACTCTCAGCCCATATGGTTTCAATAGCCCCCCACCCCTCCCTCCACACACACACACTGACACACTTAAGAGAGGGCGGGAGGAGAAGCTTCTAGCACAGGCGGTTTATATACACGGGGGAGGGGGTTAACTATCCCTACCATTCAACAAGGCGACTGTATCCTCATGAAAGGAAGGGGGCCCGGCCCGTCTGCCCTGTGCGCCGTGGTTATCAGGTGACTTCATGCCTCCTCCCGACACAATCGCGGCTGTAATGTGAGAGCTGTGTGCCCCACACCTGCTGCACGGAGCCCTCAGTGTTGGAGGCCCTGAACTGAATCCTTTTGTTTTCCCTCTCTCCCCACCCCCTTTTTTTTATTCCTCTCTCTCGCTCTCTCTCTCTCTGCAGAGGGGATCCGACGAACTGTTTTCTTCCTGCATATCAAACGGGCCCTATATCATGAGCTCAGGTAGGCGTCCGAGACTCCGCCCGCCCGCCTGCCGTCTTTATCATTGGAGAGTGCCTGTTGCCTTTTGTGTGCATGTGTGTGGTGTTGAGCGTTTCCGTGGAGACGGTATCCATTATTCAGCGGCCGCCGGGGCGTTCTGTTTGCCTCGTCGTCCCCGCCTCCCCAGGTCGTATCTCACGTGTCGTCTCCGCTTGTCCCACACCCACACCCACCCCCCCCCCAATCCTGGTCCCCTGTAGCCAATGGCAACGACAGCAAAAAGTTCAAAGGTGACATCCGGAGCCCCGGTGTTCCATCGCGGGTCGTCCACCTGCGAAAGCTGCCCAACGACATCAACGAGACGGAGGTCATCGGGCTGGGCCTGCCCTTCGGCAAGGTCACCAACCTGCTGATGTTGAAGGGGAAGAACCAGGTATGGACGACCAGGAGCCCGCCCGCCGAGTTTAGCGTCGCCTCAGGGCACGATGGCAAAGCCATCACTGCACTGCTCGGAGCCCACGGTGTTATACTCATCACTGCCATTAGTAGTGATGCACCAATACCGAAATTCTGGTCCGATACCGATATTTGCCGTTATTTTTTGTAAATCTGTACTTGCATGCTGTGCTCTCTGCTACACCCTAGTGGCGACGCTTATTAGCGCTTTTAGTCATGGTCAAATTTGAAACTTATCGGCCATAGCCTATCTAAAAACAATCTTGAAACAGGTTAATCAATCAACTGATTAATCAATCAACTTAATCAATATCGACCGTTAGCCGATAGCCTGCCGATGTATCAGTGCATCACTAGCCATTAGGGTTCACTTCGGCGACCTCGCCGTCTAGCATCTTGAGGCCGGAGGAGGATAGATGCTTTGCGGTCGATTTAGGTTGTACCTAAAACAGATCAGCGGGTGAAAGCTGGTGCGCGAGGGGTGAAACATTGTCCCGACGCCCTGTGTTCTCCCCGGGTGCACAGGCGTTCCTGGAGCTGAACAGCGAGGAAAGCGCCCAGACCATGGTGAGCTACTACAGCTCGGTGACGGCGCTGATCCGGAACCACCCCGTCTACGTCCAGTACTCCACCCACAAGGAGCTGAAGACCGACAACTCCCCCAACCAAGTGGTACGGACGGACATCTGCTGTTTTTCGCTGGGTCGTCCTGGAAACGGAGCCTGCGAGTCGAAATGGGGGGTTTGGCTTTCAGCCAATTCACAGGCTGCTTTTTCAGTGTCCACCCATGCGTTGTTTCGTATTTTGTTGCATTGGGAAACGAGTATTTATTTTACATTTATCTGCAGAGACTAAATGACCGATGGTCGCCTCTTCCTTCAGAGATCAGGAGTCTCTTTTGCATGCGTTTGCATATTATGTTATGTAGGTGTTTGCTGGACAGGTTTCACCAAATGCTCAAATAGCAACACGCTGCCCAAACCAAACAGCAATGCGATGGTTTACACGCCGATGTCCCAACTGTTGTTGACGGTGTGCCGTGTGTTCACTCAGCGCGCCCAGGCCGCCCTGCAGGCCGTCAACACCCCGGACGGGGAGGTGGTGGGGGACATGGGCTGCCCCTTGTCCCAGGGCCCTGTTCTGCGCATCATCGTGGACAACCTTGTCTACCCCGTCACCCTGGAAGTGCTCTACCAGGTACACGCCGCGACATCACTTCCTGTGCTGCCCCGTTTAATGAGCCACACATGGCCTACACAGCACGCCAAAGTGCACAGCCACACTGTTGGGTCTGGTTAATGTATCCGGCACAAGTAAATAAAACCTCATTTGGATGCACTTTTTGTCAAAGTAATTATTCAAAGTGTGCTTCATACTTGGCACTGTAACACATTTGCTAAAAACAAGTCATGACAATTAAGTGCATTTAGACGGGAAAGGAACAATTACGTAGCTGCAATTACCGATGTACTAGATAATCTCCTTCTCCTCCTTAAACCGTTTTTTCTTCATTTTAGTTTACTGTATTGAGTTGAAAGCTACTCTGATGACTTCCCTGTTTCATTTAATCAATGCTAGTTGTTACTCATAGCTTTTATTTCATCCCTGCGCGTCTTTACCCACCCTGTAGATCTTCTCCAAGTTTGGGGTTGTGCTGAAGATCATCACCTTCACCAAGAACGGCCAGTTCCAAGCTCTGCTCCAGTACGCCGATGGCATAGCCGCCCAGCACGGTAAACTGGTAAGACCATCTCCTTCTTCCCCCTCAGGGACGCTGAGACGTTCTCACCCAACCACACACACACACACACACACACTCCTTCTGCCCTCTCCTCACCCGGTGTTCTCTGTGTTCTTCAGTCTCTGGACGGACAGAACATCTACAATGCCTGCTGCACGCTGAGGATCAGCTTCTCCAAGCTCACCAGCCTCAACGTCAAGTACAACAATGACAAGAGCCGCGACTACACCAGGCCCGACCTGCCCACCGGAGACTCCCAGCCCTCCATGGACCATCAGGCTATGGCCGCTGCGTTTGGTATGGGGACGCTGCACGCTGGTGAGTCCTGATCACTTGGTACAACTGCGCTCATTTGACTTGTGTTTTGAAAAGGTACTTTGTGCAAGAGTACTGCATTTGTCATTACTGCTCCCTCTGGTCCGTCAAAGCCATTAATGTGTGGAATCAACCTTCAAGCCATGATAATATATTTGTCTTGTAGTGGGACAATGTTAAGAACTATCTATTTGAAGGTCAACATGCATAAGTCGTGCTCTTTAAATAAGAAAAGAATGCACAACTGACAATTCTTCTCATGCGTGTTGCATGGGATTTTAACCGCACAGAAGCCCGTGATCAATGCTGCGCTAGTGTCGCTCTGCCAATAGATTGCTATCGCCATCTCCTGCCATGTGATGTCTTACTGACTCCTCCACCTGTGCCTCCAGCTCCAGGCCTCATCTCCGCCTCCCCCTACGGTGGAGCGCATGGCTTCCCGCACGGCTTCGCCATCCAGCAAGGTCAGTCCCACAGCGCATCGGATCTCCTCTGATCCTCACAACGTGTGCTGAGACCCGAAGCAACAAGAGCGGGCTGAGGATCATAACGTTTTATAGAGCAGGTTTAAACTTGTTGATCGTGGCCGAACGCCACAGCCCAAAGTAACTGTCAAAACCAGTTCAGCGCTTTTATGGTCTGTCTGTTGCAGTCATGTGGACCGTTCCTCAGCTCTCATTATTTGTACAACGAGAAGAGAAAGGAATTAGCATTCGCTCCTCCTATGATCTTTCCCTTGCGGTCATTCTGGGCCTTGCCCACCGCTGAAGGCTCGCCCCAGTTAACCGTTTTTTGTTCCAGTGGAGTGGATGGTGAATGGCTGTCTTTTCGTTTGTTCCTCCCCCCCTGAAGGTCTGTCCATGGCGGGCATCCCAGGTGCCCTGGCGTCCCTGGGCGTCGGCCACGGTGGCATGGCCACCGCCAGCCGCCTCAGCTTATCAGGGCTCACTGCCGCCGGGGGACACAACGTCCTCTTGGTCAGCAACCTGAACCCAGAGGTCAGTGCCACTTCCAGGTTCCCAGGTTCCCCCCACTCCACAGTGATCCCCCACCCCTCACCCCCCCGGTCAGATCAAGATTACTGCCTTATGCTGAAACCAAAAGTGGGGTCTCCTCAGGGAGCCCCCTCTCTCTCCAAAGACCTCTCCTCTCCCGTGTTTGACCAAACCTGCTGCAATTTCCAACTCTTTTGCTCACTGAATTGTTTTTAAGTTTATTCAAAACACTAACTTCTGTTTTTTTAATCTTGCCATTTCATATCTTCATTTTTGCCCATTAGTTGAATCATTCTTGAGTTGTTGGAGAGACAATAGTACTTTTTCTCAAGAGACGTGGTGTAGGCCTTTTTAGTTATCGAGATAGAAATATATGTAGTGTATATGTTAAGTTTAAGACCATAGAGGCTAATGTTGGCAGCGTAAGTCCACCACTTATCTACCACTCATTTATCCTTCCAATTATTTAATCTTCGTCATGATTTTAATACTTAAGCGTGAAGCCTTATGCAGTTTAAAAAAGTACATATTGTCTCTGCAATTTTCTGTATTTCATTGTTAATCTTTTTCTCCTCTGTTTCTCCTAGTGTTCCCATAGTGCCAGTGCATTTTAATTTAGCCAGTTCAGCTGTCTGAAGCACTACATTTCTT
>JAOTIX010000111.1:12783658-12786158 GCA_027123715.1 Gaidropsarus macrophthalmus
TCACCGGTGGAGGGGCGGGGTTTATGCAGGGGGCGGGGCCACGTGTTTAAAGAAACACTGCAACACTGTGATGGTAATTCATGCTGTATTTCTATCTCTACTTTGCACGGAGCATTGGGACGAAAACAATTTCCCCTCGGGAATTAATAAGGTCTTCTGAATCTGAATCTGAATGTAATCCCCACTTAGTAATATCCTCGTTGTTTCGTCTTGCTTTTCAATCCCCCCAAAAATCCATAGGAAATTAAAAGTGCTTGTCAAGTACTCCCACAGGTTTGGTCACTTCCTTGGAAGGTCAAAGTGCAACTCCCTCTGCCCCGCACTCCCTCCCCCGGGTTTCAGAAGACCTTGCGGTCGCGGGGGGGAGGTCAACTCAGGAGGACCTCCGCTGGCTGGCCTTTTGAAGACTACCAGGTGACCTCTGACCCGCAGTGAGCAGTGCTGAGGGGATCCATGTGTTTTGCTCATTCACGGACGACACCCTGCGGGAGAGAGAACAAGGAAGAGTCAGAGAGGGGTCAATTAAGATACCATCACAGCGAAAGGGGTGTGGGGGGCTCATTGTCAACTCCGCCCCATGCCATGTAAACATAACAAAAGCCTGCTGTGTGCCGCTCACAACAATGAGCCGCGGTGAAAATGTACAGAGAAGCCCGGTGGCAGGGGTGGAGGAGCCGGTGGTGGTGAGGTGTGGTGGGGCTAGTTTAACTGTGTCATTATTATTAGCTAAACTCACATGACCCAGGGATAAGAACCTGCACATGCAGATCCACCAGCAGCAGAAGCTAGCAGCAGCAGCGCCCAAACTGGGTCACTCACTGGTTAAGAACAGAGCCGTGCCACTCAATACTTCCTGTCAATGATGAGTCAGGATGTTGGCTAGGCTATCAGGGTTTGTTTTCTTTTCTACGTCTTCCCTACACATGGGGCACGCGGCGTAGGCTAATGTCAAGGCGCTAAGCTTGCACATGGGAACCCACTGTCACGGCGCGTATGCCGCCCATAACTCTAGTGTATGAAATGCTTCCCCCGTGGCTACGCTGGCTCCTAAATGGACAGGAAGTCCCCTTGCGTCCCCTTGGGGCAAACCAATTGAAGATAGAAAAAGGGGGAGAGGGGCGGTGGGGGTTAAATGATTTGTTGGACGACAGTCCGAGTCATCACGAGTCATCAGCAGCAGAAAGGGAAAAAAAAAAATCAACTTTCAGCTATGCGTGCTTGAAAAGAAAGAAATGAATAACCAGGTGCAATGAGAAAGGAGAACGAAAGTGAAGCCAGCAAGGTTCATGGACGGAGGAATCGTGCACGGGAAACCACAGGAGAGGCGATCGCACCGCAAGTAGAGAGGAACCCGCACGTACCACACATCTCAAAAGGGAAGCAGCTTCGGGGGAGATGATCGCGATTGTCATGGCAACGCGCTGTAATGATCGCCAGGATATATTATCTAATATCATTCTGCCCGGCGGGCGACTCCGAATAATGTGCACAAAAGAGTTTAGAGACCGGCTGCAAAGGTGGACTACAAAAGAAAACCCTGGTCAGTTTGTAGGTGGGGATGATGACATTAATACCAGGTAGCACAACGCAAAATGACTTCTGTTCTGCAACAGCACTGACTTGCTGGATTTAGGTCACATGTTAGACTATTGGTCAAGAACACAATTCAATTGGAGATTACACAATATTGACTTCCAGACCATATGGCCACCTCTAGGGTCTGCCTACACATGAGCAATGTGCACCCTTTACTCTTTCGGGCCATGGTGACCATCCCACCCACATATACACTAACACACATCCTAAAATAGACGAGGCTCACAGCTGTTCAGGTCCTGCACTGGCCAAGGAGGACCCTAGCACAAGCACATTGCATGGCTGACACAACATGGTAACCGTAGGGCTTCAGCGAGCCAGATCAGTCACGCTGCCAGCGGCTGTCTTAAACACAGCTATATGAACAAATCATAAGCACAAGGTCTTGACAAGCCGATGTGGACGAGAGTGTGTGTGTGTGTGTGTGTGTGTGTGTGTGTGTGTGTGTGTGTGCATAACAATCTCACTAGGAACTGTAAAGGAGGCATATAGGAGGTGAGGGAGCATGACGCATCACCAGTGCAACACAATAGCCCACACGAGCACGGGGTTTCACCCTGATGCACAGGGCGACATAACACGTGCAATTGGCTTAAATTAAAACGTCGGGTCTAATCCTTGATCGTTCCCCTTGCTTAAATCTGCAACTAGCACGGCGCAGCGGTTACTGTTGGAGACGTGTTTACCCATACGGCGATAACGATCGGTTGACGGTTAACACGCCTGCTGCGTCCTGCACCCCTCTCTCCCTGGACCCCTTTTGGTGAGCAGCCAGCTCAGCGCTATTTACGAGTAGTCCTTTGTTGCAGAAAGGGGATTAACCAGTCACTAACGCCATGCCCTATTGCAAAAGAAACACAAAAATAACAGTGGCCAACAATGCAACCTTTAAGTACGAGCCGCG
>JAOTIX010000111.1:12791158-12795219 GCA_027123715.1 Gaidropsarus macrophthalmus
ATCTATATACTTTATATCTTATTATACTATAATGATGACCACAGGGGAAGTAGAGGAATAATTGAAACAGCAGTACATCAAATATGATGTGTACAAGAGAGCAAAAATGATGAACGTCCCAATATCCTGCAATGATTAGTCAATGATCAGTGTGATTAGACCACTTAGTCTGTAAATGGTTTATCATGGTTATCAAGTGGATTTTGTGGACAAATAGTTTTGTGCTCTTACGCAAAATAATCACAATCTCATGCACTCCAAAATAACAAATACATTGGTTAAAAGTTAAAAAGCGTGAGGAAAGAATCCAAGTCATTCAGCCACCGTCTCCGTTCGAATCTGTCCTGCACTGCCCACTAGTGGACGTTTCACGTTCAATCATAAATATGAGAATCAGGTAACAATTAATAAAAGATCTGTGCAATACACACCATAAGTCACATTTAATGTCATTCCCTCAGTATCATCACATTTGACTCGTTTGAACCACTAAAGAGGGCCAGGCTAGAAATCTTGTGCCTTGATAGCAAGGTCTGGGTACAAGTACTACTGATCAAAACCCTGAACCCCAGAGGCCCACTGAGAGATTCACTCCATTAACCACCTCCATTTTCCTATTAGAACGTACTCATGTGATACTTTAAAACACACAACACACAACATAATAAGAATTAGTAATTCCTTCACTGCGCATTCAAATCTAAATTCTTCATTCAGTTAAAACACCCAGGTCGTGTCAAGAACTACAATGGCCGCTGGGTGGATGAGGGCCAGGCTGCATCACCCACTCTACTAGCTTATTGTACTAGCTGAGAGTGGCATGTGGTGTGTCCGAAATCCTATTTAAGAATATTGTGTCATTATCCAACTGTGATATGATAAAAGTTCCCAAATAGAGTAGGAGGGCCTTACCCAGACTTTTAAATGCCAATAATCACAACCACCACAAGCCTTATCCAGCCATCTCAATGAAAAGGCAACCGTTCCCAAAAAGATGCAAACATTTTGGCTTGCATACTAATTGTAGGCCAGAATACTCCACTGTAAGACGTAGGTGCAGATGCAGCCTGTTATTTTATATATATATATATACATAAATCTAGCAACTGTTGCATGCTTCTTGATTTCATTGAGAGTGTCGAAACCACACAGCTGCTTGTAATTGTTTCTTAACTTAACACACTTCTCAACCACAGGAACACTTCAGAAAATGTACCGAGGTGGGGAAATTGGCCATAATTCCATCCTACCACAACCAGGAATGCACAAGTACTGGTATGATAATAATGTTAATAATTCTATAACGGGGAAGAAAAATTTGTAAATATGGATACAATCGAGAAAAATAACCAGGATAATACTGGCAGCGAACTGAGCCATCATTTCGCTCCGTCGTTGCGTCACATTCATTTCTACGAAAGCTAGCATCGCCCGCTAATCCGCTGCGCTAACAAGGCGTAGAAAATGTCGGTAAGGTTTCCTGAAGTACACCTGGGCGCATGGGGCTGTTCAGGACAGTTAAAAGCCCTCATACTCCCAAGAAATGTTAGCGTAGCATTATTCCCTTTTTCAGTGTTTTGTTTGTTTGTTAGCAGTGAACACGCCATGCTTTCTCGCGCCTTGGTGGAATCTGAACCAGAGGATATGTTAGCGTGGGGCTACCAATCACGTACATGCACCCCCACACACACACACACACACACACACACACACACACACACACACACACACACACACACGCACACAGTTTTCGTCCATGACAACTTTCTTGTGTTAATATTCGAGGATGGCTGTTAGTGGCAGTTGTGCTATGTGCAAAAGGGGACTTCGTCACGGAGTGGTCCTTGCCCAACAGCTTGTTGGTGGTGTGTAGATATGGCAGATAAACAACATGCGCTCGGGGAAGGGGCTTGTTAGTTGGGTGGTGTTTGGCACGCCAAAGCCTACGTTCACCGAGAACGTATTTTTACGGGAAGAAACAACAATTGCTTAATTGTTACCCTTTTGGCAGTGGTTACCTGCGTTGCCAGGGCAACGCATTCCATTAAACTGCTCCGACTCGTTAGCTTATATAAACGTTTTGTTGACGAGATGAGAGAAGGAGCGAGAGCGTTCCATCACTGGCTTGGCTCTCGAGGAGTCAAGCGGCTCTTGTGAAGTGGACCGGGGTCGCAGTCTTTTATTTTTTATTTTTTTAAACATCTGAAAACACATTTACTAAGATTGCGTGCCGGGGATGTGCCCAGCAGTGTGCAATATGGTGACATGCATATTCAAACAATACAAGCAAAGTGGTTCAGTGAGGAAGGGAGAAGACAGGAGGAGGTGCAGCTGTGTGGAGAGCTGATGAAGTCATGGCAGGCGAGAACGCCATCCGTCAGGCTCTCAGACGGAAGGAAGGAAGGAGGGATGGATGAGAGAGAGAGAGGAGGAGGGAGGAGAGAAGGAGGGGACCACCACAACAGCCGACGTGACGTTTAACAGCAGCAGCGGTGCGTGCAAACACACACACACACACACACACACACACACAGACTCTCTACTGTCAAGAGCGGGCTGCGTCAACCTTGTCGTGGCGGTGGTGGTCGCGGAGGCGTGGCGCCGGTGCGGTCCAGGCGCGGTGCACCAGCAGCAGGCCCAGCGCCAGGGCCCAGGTGCGGACGGGCGACAGCACGAAGGCCACCACCCCGTAGGTCTCCAGCAGGAAGAAGCAGGAGTAGGCCTGCCAGGCCAGCAGCAGCAGCATGCAGAGGTCCGCCGCCAGCGCCAGCGCCGACGCCCCGTAGCTCCGCGCCGGCAGCAGGTGGGAGCGGAAGGTGTTGCCGCGGTAACGCTGGTGGAGGCTCCAGCACAGGTAGAGGGTGAGGGGCGTGTTGTAGAACGCCATCTGGCGGAGGCGGGGGAAGAGATCAGGAGTATTTATGAGCTGAAGTTTAAAAACAGACACGTGTGATTTCCTCAATTCTCGAAATGTACATTCGTTTATTTTGATTTTGGGACGCAAAGCTAAGTAACAAATTGAATGACTCAAAGCAGGTGGTGGTCCGCTACCTGGACCACTCCCACCACGTAGGTGAGGCTGCCCTCCAGGAAGTGGCCGTCGATGACCAGGCCGAAGGAGAAGCAGGCGCCGCTGTGTCCGTCGATCAGCTCCCCGATGAACCACGGCCCTGTCGGGACGCAGTGATGCACGTTAGCGAGCTAGCTATCAGGCTTCACTGCTCTGTAGGGGGTCCTTTCTGTCCTGTCATCTGAGCAGTGGCACAAACAGGCCTTTTGAGAGGATGTGTAGTCACGGGTGCCCCGTTACGCCCAAAAGGATTACATCGCGGATTACAGTGGCAGTGTCCGTGCTCTGTGCTCAATGTCGAACTGAATAAAGAAAAATCGTCTGCATTAAACATGACTTAGATCTAAAATGACCTGAGAACAGTCTCCAGGCTGGCAGACTGTTGATGTAGCGGAGCTAGTTGAACTCCCAGTTTTGAAGTCGATTTGTAAGCCGTCAAGTTCATTCAACTCATTGGTCAGTGGAGAAATCTGTAAAATACAAGTAAACTGATAGTCTAATAGTCCAGCCTCAGAGGTTAAGCACCATCGTTGGTCAAATACACATGATTGCTGTACAAACCAATAGTAGTAACCTAATAACCTATAACAAAAGTAACTTATAACCTAGTCTGCTACCAATTCCCATCGGCTTTGCGTTTGGTCATTCTCTATCTAAAGACGACAGATACAGGAACGTTAATAAGGAATATGGACCCGTGGTTGGGCCTGGTATCACGGGGAGGGAACCCTTTAGAGAGCCAGCTCACCGAAGGCGGTGCACAGGTTGAAGAGAAGCAGGGGGTAGAAGAAGAAATCTGTTTTGCTGAGCAGGTGGAGGGACATCTTCACAGGAGCAGTCAGGCCAACGGACGCTGCAGGAAAGAATACAAACAAACCCGGCTGGTAAATTACTACGACCAATTAACTAAATGGATGGTAAATGGACTGTATTTATATAGCGCTTTTCTACAACGTCGTTGCACTCAAAGCGCTTTACAATTAATACCTCA
>JAOTIX010000111.1:12805416-12815713 GCA_027123715.1 Gaidropsarus macrophthalmus
CATATAATAATAATATGATATAAAATATCTTGTAAGTAGTATATAGGTAATATATAGGTAAGCTATATAATAAAAGCTGCCCTTCACAGCCCGTTTTATCTTGGCTTGGTCAATGGAATCGAAATAGCCCAGTAGCATTTGCGGTTTTCCACAGGAACCTTCACAGGCAGCCATTCAGATGGAGTGTAATGGCACCCACTTTCATGTCCTTGATTAAATTCCTCCCTCCATTAACTCCCCAGAAGTTAATGTATCCCCCACCCAAAAAGGATGGCTCTCGTAATAGCCTTAATATCCTCATAAGCCCTTTTAATGTTTATGTTATATCCTTCAGCTAAAACTCCCCATCTCTATACATCTGTAATCTATTTATCACTCTCTCTCTCCCTCTCTATATATGAATTTTAGGTTATTTTAAAATGTGCTTTGCTGGCATGAAAAATGTGCATGAACATTGCCAAAGCAGTTTAACAATTTCAACAAGAAAAAAAACAGTGCAGGCCTAGTGAGTAGAAATATACAATTCAAATATGAAAATCAATAAAATATGAAATACAAATAAATATGAATGTGAAAATAAATTAAATATAACATCCAAATGATATTATACCTCATAAAAGGCAGACAAAAGGTATAACAAAATAAAATACCACACGATGGTATACAAACATTTAAATATAAATTACAAAATAATATCCACAGATTTAATTTTGCGGTGTTATTATTATTTATTGTGCAGCTTTGTACAGCGAACCCATACACCATTTTGAAGTCCCACACGAACGCCTCCGTATAAACACAGCAGAATCCCTCTCTTCCTCTCCCCCGCAGAGCACCCCGGTGCTGGACGTGTGCGGCCTGCTGCGGAGGTGCGTGAGGCTGGGCCGCACGGTGCTCACGCTCCCCTGGCTGGTGGAGTTCCTCTCCATGCTGGACTTCACCGGGCCCCTGCTGCTCTGCTACCGCAGTGCTCTGGGGACCCTGCTGCTGCTGTACAGGTAGATAACCCCGTACCTGCCTGCCCAGGGGAAGAAAGTAGGTCAATGCTTTTAACAAGTGCGTGTGTGCGTGTGCGTGTGTGTGTGTGTGTGTGTGTGTGTGTGTGTGTGTGTGTTCTCCCTCCAGGGGTATGGTGCTGGGCCGCAGCGGTGATGTGTGTTATCTGAACAAGCTGCTGATGGTGACCGTTCTCGGCTGGCTCTTCCAGGTGACTTTGCACGCCAGCCGCGGCTCGCCGTAGGGGCCTGCTGGCACCTTCTGCGGTGTTAGCGTTAGCAGCTTGAGCCACCGAGCCACCAACCTTTTTTGGCTAGCGTTCGGGCATCATTAGCTCCCCCCCCCCTCATGCAGCGTTTGTGTTTTTATAGATCCCGGCTATTCCCGAGGACATTTTCTTCACCAGTGACTTCACGGATGTGGCCAAGTTGGAGGACACCCACACTGGCACACAAGGGCTGGTAAGAGTGTTAACCCTTGGACCGTGTCGTATTTTTTAACGATAATGATGGAATAAACTCGACTATAACGACATGAAAATGATGATGCCTTTTGTATTTAAATCTGCACTATCTTCGGTTTCCTGGTGGCGCCCCCTAGTGGCTCCGGCTATAGTTGGACATATATAATTTTCGGACCGATCTCTGAGACGTCCATGTTTTTAAATGGCTTCAGAAGAAAGACAAAAAAAGATAATATTTAACGATATTAAACTTCACATGTAGTTCAATGTAAAAAAAAAAATAGCGTATCGATCCATAAATCCAGGTGCTGTTTATATGTTTCCTAGTGGCTGTGTTGTGCTTCACATCAGGTAACCTAACGTTTTATCGCCCCAGGATTGTATTCCTCTGGTCGACCAGCAGCTGTTGTACGTCTGTTGTCCCTTTCTTGGTAAGTGCACACTAAACTTTAGTAGTTAAAGACACCATTAAATGGAGAATTTATCGACTTATTTAAGTTGTTTACTTC
Source organism: Gaidropsarus macrophthalmus (assembly GCA_027123715.1). Classification (NCBI taxonomy): domain Eukaryota; kingdom Metazoa; phylum Chordata; class Actinopteri; order Gadiformes; family Gaidropsaridae; genus Gaidropsarus; species Gaidropsarus macrophthalmus. The sequence continues at coordinate 12,807,385 of JAOTIX010000111.1, forward strand.
TAGACGTCTTTGTGATTGCTTCATTAGTTCTGAATGGACCAACCATAAATAACGTTGATGACATTGATTCGCCCTCCAAGCGTGGCTCCTATCACAAATCATCCCCTAAAATGTCCCTCGTGTCATTAGTCTCGCTCTAACGTCCTGTTTCTGTGTGTGACCTGTATTTTACTGAAGCAAGACTGTTCAATTATCTGTACTGCCCCTGCTGGTGGTGCCAGGGACAACAACAACATAAGGTCTTTGTCCGGTAATTCATGTTCGCCCCGTGACTTCCTGGTAGACGAGTTCCGCAAGCTCCTCGTGGCCTTCGTGTCCGGGAGCGCCACCCGGAGCGGCGGTATCATCCGGAAGATCACGCCCACGTCGGCCGAGGTCCGCGACGCCGCCGTCGCCAACCGGTCCCAGGAGAAGCTCCAGGTAGGACCACCTGGGAGACGGGTTGACTCCCAGCTGTGAGGCTGTGGGTTCAAGAAGATTCAAGATGGTTTTATTGTCATATGCACAACAATTACAGAGTCACTGGCAATGAAATTCTTTAGCCCAGGGCTCCTCCAACAGTGCAATATGAAAAATATATAAATATAAGAAAATACAACCTACAACCTAGGTAGCTGAGACTAATAAAATAAAATAAAAATAGAACTAGAATAAAAAACTATAATAAGATTACAAAAATAATAATAAAGATAAAATGATAAAGGTATATACAGCAATAATAATAAAAGGTAAAATGTGAAATGTAAAATGTACACGGACGTCAATGGATCAATGGACATCAATGAACTTGAGATGTCCTTGAGCTTAGATACCAACTTCCTGTTTCTGAATTCACTGGAGACACTTTGGACTATAAGGTGCTCAAATCTTAAAAAGTAGTAAATAGTAGAAAAACCCATGATGGGTATGATGTGACTCTTGGGGTGTGTTTGTGTGTGCAGGTGGACCTGGAGCAGGCCTTCTTCCACAACCAGCCTCCGTCTCTGCGGCGCACCGTGGAGTTTGTCGCCGAGCGTGTAGGCTCCAACTGCGTCAAACACATGAAGTGGGTCCCACGCACGGCTGCTGATTGGCTGGTGACTGTGTGTGTGTGTGTGTGTGTGTGTGTGTGTGAGACGATGGGCTAAACATTCACACACTCAACAGGGAGAGTCCACCTGCAAGCCAGCGAACAAAGAAGACAAAATGGAGCCTAAACATGGCAGTTAAAACCATGTTACATTGTTGAGCTATAAAACACTTTTAATAAGAGCAGTAAGCAATGACACCTTCTGATGGGTTCACGTGGGTTTCCTCTGGGATGGCTACCATATCCTGCCACATCAAAGGACATAGGCCAGCGCCTTCTCTCCCCGGGCACACTGGCCTGCTGGGTTCAAACCCAGAGGTCTCATTTGGTCCTAACCCCCTTGCTGTGTGATCCAGGGCCACGCTGGTGAGCGAGCTGGTGGACCGAGGGGAGAAGCTGCTCAGGGCGGGCCTGCTGTCGCCGACCCCCAGCGCCTCCAAACTGTACGACTCCATCAGCGCCAAGCTGTGTGATGGGGGCCTGGAGGCCCCCATGAGGGCCACCAGGTCAGAGACGCTCGGCCCTCCCTCCGCATGATCCCACTGCCTCGTGTTAATAAGTGTAGCAACCACCACATGCAACTTCGCCTTATACCCCTTTTAAGAATTATAGGGTGGTGTATGTATGAATATGTGAAGTTAAAGGTTGTGTCAGCGATTCTAGGCCACAACAAATGATCACATTCATCAGATCTTCCCTCACCATCCGCTAGCAGCCCACGCCACGAGCAGGCCGTGAAAATAACATGTCTCTGTAGGCAGCCTGTGCTCCAAGATCATAGACAAAAACAAATGTTACTACCAGCAACTCAAAACAACTCACAGCATAGGCTGCATTTTTTAGCTGCAGAATCGCTGATGCAACCTTTCAGTCACACCTTAAAGGTTGCATCAGCGATGCTAGGCCGAAACCGCGTCACTGTTGGCAGCCTATTCTCCGGGATCGTACGCAAAAACAAACGGTATTGGTAAACAAATGGCAGAATCGCTGATACAACCTTTAAATCTAAAAAGTTGAATAAAAAAATTTGTAAATATGTACAGATGGGCGACGATGTTTTCTGCCGTCTGCTTACTCTACAAATCGCTGTATTTGCGTAGGTTTTGCAGCGACAAGAGTCCAGATGCTATCAGGATCCTGCTGCCGGTGGAAACATCGCCCGTCGTAAGTTGAATAAACACATCGCAGATACAAGTTCCCTGCTTTGACAGGAACATCGTAATACTGAGATGTTCCTGGAACTTTTGCCAGCCCAATACCTACAGTGTACTAGCTGTTTGGAACGCGAGGCAGTTGGAAACGGTTTCATGGTATTAACAATTTTGTGTGTGTGTATCGCTCCGTATTGTCCCTGGGTTTATATTTAAATGATGTATTGTGGGTGGAGAGGATTCGTCCGAGGACAAAGCCCTTTCATCCTCAAGTTTGGGCGATGTAATGAAAGTCCTGAGTGCACGATAATTCAGAATTATGCAACGGTAATGGCTCATGCTACAAGGTCTATATTGTATTTTGAAGAATATTTTCGGAGAATGAATTCATAGCTTGTGCCCGGGATTTAATTACTCCTGGGAATAAAAAGATTATTATTTTAGTGTCAGCTCCCGGCCTCTTGTAAGACATGATGGGGAACATGCTAAATAAGATATTTCTCTTGAACTGTGTGTGTGCGTGTGTGTGTGTGTGTGTGTGTGTGTGTGTGTGTGTGTGTGTGCGTGCGTGTGTGCGTGCATGTGTGTGTGTGTGTGCGCGCATACGCAGGTGTTGACCACGTCTGAGAACATCACCAAGCGACTGGCCACGGAGAAGGCTTGCAGCTGGCTCTCTGCCAACATCACAGGTAGAGACGGAGGACCAGACAGACCTGCTTCAGAGTGTGGATGTTTTTCTCCTGGTGTTTCTCTCTGCGGTTATTGCCTGAAAATGTGTTGTTTACCTTGGCTGAACTGAGTTTGAGTGCACCTCCCTCTCTCCCCTGTAGCTGCCAAAATGTTAAGCAAAAGTCCTCAAAGAGAATTCTGGAATAATCCAGTTTTTATTTCTTTAGGTGTTATCTTTCATATTTCCATTCGTATTTGCTTTTGTTGTGGTTCTTGATTACCATTAACAACGTGGGAAAGTCTCGTGGTTAGGATGCGGAGGTCCCAGCCGACAGGACGTGGGTTCGAATCCCAATCCACCGTGAGGGGCTTTGGATGAACGGTAAAATCCCTGCCTTTCAAACTGTGTCCTCCTAGCCCTGATACGACGGGAATGGAAGACCCGCTTCGACCGTGTCATGAAGTCCATGGACGCGCAGGGCCTGGAGCCGGCCAATCAGGAGCAGCCCATCACCCCGAAGAGGAAACCAGGAAGTGCGCAAGCGCTGGTCTGTCCCCCGGACTGCCTCCACATCCCGCCTTTCCCCTCCAACATCCTCAACGAGTTGAAGGTACGATCGCCCATGCCCTCGGGCCTGGGGCCTTTTTGATTGACTTTCAGGTCTTTATGGGATTCTGATTATTTGACTACTTAACTAGCTACCAAGCTAGTTATCTACTAACAGTGAGGTTCCTTATAGAGGGTTTTAGCTGGGAGTATGATGTATAGTAATTAAATCATTTAGTATTTGTTTTCAGACTTCCCCTTTAATTTTATACTTCTTTGAGAAACAAGCACACTGATTTGCATTCGTTCAAGCACACTGCCTGATGTGTTTTTAAGAAGGGTGTAAACCAGGGGATCATCTGCTCCGTTGAACCCATTAAAATGTCCTTGTTGGATTAGAGAGATTACCTTGCGAGGCAGCTGGATCCGAAAGATCTCGTTCAGGCAACGATCCATCATGGCAAGGGTTGAAGTTCTGCGCTCATTGCTGGAACTGCCAGTGGTTCCGATCAATCAGCCTCCCGTGAGGAACTACCTAATCGATGTGACAGACGGCTGGTTCGTCCAATCACCTGCCAAGTATTTCATGAAAGTGCCTGCCCTCCTCAAACCAGTTTCCAAGGATGACTTCCCAGATGGTATTGTGTAGAACAACCGGCTGGCGAGTCGAGGTTCACAAAGAGAGCAGAGTTACGGCAAATGAAGTGCCCATAAAGTGGCGTTTGAATGGCATTTCTGTGTATCTAGGAGGTGCTGAGTGTGGGCACAGGACCAAGGACCGACGAAGAGCTCCCGACCGCCCCTCAGCTCAGATACCTGCTGGGCAGGGTGGGAGACACCCTGACTTGCCGGAAGGTAAGCTCTACACAGTAGACCACACATCCTAGAGACTGTCCAATTTCAAGCTAACGCTACTTTAGATTACTATCGCTAGCTAACGTCATCCCAGAGGAAGGGATGCAAAAATAAAACGGCACATGCTTTATGCTTTAGACATAGATGGAAATCTCTCAAATGGAAGTCATATTTTAATGAAATTACATTCTGAATTTGTATTATATTTTAATGACCCAAAACTACTGATTCACGTCTTTACATTTGAGTAACATTCCAGATGTGATCAGGGATTTGTCTTGGGCAATATATGCATCTATAGTTGAGGCATCAATCCCTTTTAGCCTAACAAACTCATGAGCAGATAACCCAAGTCGATAGCGTCTGTTTTGGATGCCTGTGTTGGCTCTCTGTTCCTCACCTTCCTCACCCTCCTCTTCCTCCCGGCTGTAGTTCCTGACTCCGCTCTCTGAACAGATGCTGCTGCGCGCCACGGTCCTGCTGGCTTGTCAGATCGGTACGAAGCGGCCTATTATTAGAACTACTTATTCAGTTGTACGTCTTCTATCGACGCACCGAACCCTGCTATGCGCCTCACTCCCAATTTGTAATAAAATAACCACTAAAACTAATTGATTTTTAGCAATAAAGTTTATGTAGTTGATCCGATATTGATTGGATGCTCTCTCTCTCTGTCCCTTCTCTGTATTTTTCTCTCACTCACTCTCACCCCCTCTCTCTCCTTTCGCAGTGAGCGGCGATCTACCCGTTCTCCCCCACTGGAGGTTCTGCGGCGAGGGTGATGGCGGCCCTAGCCCCTCCTCCCTTGGTGGGGAGGGGCCACCCGGTGAGGTCCTTGAGGCTCTGGCCAACCTATGGGAGAGGGAGTGCTGCTGGGCCGCGCCCCTCCACCTGCTCTTCAGCGAGCTGAACGTGGCGAGCGTCCTGAGCCAGCGAGACTCCAGGGTAGGCGTGGAAACCCCCCCCCCCGACACCTGGGATTCAGGTTAACTGGAAGCTCTTGTCCCGATGGAGTAGCCACCACCCCCTTCCATGTCCCCAGAAGCCTCCTTGAGTGAGACGTGTAGCCCTCCCCTCTGTCCTTGATGACTTCACACGTCTCAATTCACTCTCGCTGTGACCCCAGGGCTTGATTAGCCTTGATTAGCGACACGCTAATTCATATCTTTATTTGAAGGGTGTTTTTTGTGTGTGTGTGTGTGTGTGCGTTTTCAGCTGAACAACTTTGAGTTCCTGGTCCGACGGCTGGTGACCAGAGGACTGCTGGGAGAAGAGGAGCTGGCATCCCATTGGAGGAAACTGTCTGGTCTGATCCCCATGCAGGTGAGGTCTGCCTGCCGTCAGTGAATCAATCTTTGTTGATGTAGAGCCTTTCGCGCAGAACGTATGTAAAGTCTGAGATAACCATCTGAGCGGTGAAGTGGATGAAAAAAAACTGATTAGTAAATGCAAAATTAAAAAATGTATGCTTCCAAGATTTGGTTGATTCAATATTGACTAATTGTGAATTGTCACGCAATAACTTTTGTTATAATTTAGTGTCCTTATTTTTATCCCATATTTCTCTTTATCTGTCGGGCTTCAGGTTTTTACAGAGAGATTTGAGCTGACATCCGCTCCCATAAACCCTGCCATGCCTTTACCAGAGATCCTGAGCCAGGACGGTCAATAGAGGGCGCCAGTGCACCGAACAAACCAAATCTTGATCTATCGTTCCCGTGTTTTGGTCCAAAGGGTTTAGAGAATTGTATTGTATTTTTCGGAACTTCAAGAAATTGTTGTTTTGTCCATTCTTCCGCACACCTGTCACCGACCGCATTCCGATCCATTGTCCACCTGTGGATGCCACATTCGCCTTTCACGAGCTATCTCTCCTTTTGTAAAGGTGCAAATGTGAGCCAGAAAGTTCCGCCACTCAGGTTAATAAGTGGTTGCATGATTTATTATTGGTTGCATGATTTATTATTGAATGCAAGCTGGCATTTTCGAATATTTGAATTGCATTATTTCAGTTCACGTTGAACCTCTGTTGTATTTTCCGAAAACGGACTTCCTCTGTTGTGATTAAATAATAAAGATTTTGCCTTAAACATGTTTTATAGTAATGTATTCATTAATTCATAATGCACATGCAGAAACATTTTTTCCTACTGTAATTTGTAGATATTAAAACAGTCGTTAACCACTTGCAATGTGATTCAAAGCATACTAGATTGAGCACACCGTTATTTTCCTCTTTGGACTCTGATAACAGCTGCACAATTCCAGTGCGTTTAAATCCGCGCTAAACGAATGGAAAGCGCAGCGTGGTTTGACTCGACACAGCCAAAAGTGTAATGGAAACCCGCCACAAGTGGGAGGAGGAGGAGGAGGAGGAGGAGGAGATCTCCCAACATCTGCGACCTGCCTCCCCGGGACCCTGCGCGCGACGCTGCGCTGCAGAGCGCCAGTGCAACGGCGTGTGAGGCGCGCTGTCGGCGGCTGAGAGAGAAATGACATGAACGCGGGAGACTTCATTTTTGGATCCCTTTTAATTCAAAGGCGGAATTGAACTCATGAATAAAGTCGCTGTAATGTGTTCGCATGGATAGTTTCAAGGTCCGAGATCATCAAGCGAGTCGCGGAAACGGGCGACACTACACGCCCTGGTCGTAAGGAGACATGGCCAACGTGAAGGTGGCCATCCGAGTTCGACCCCTCACTGCAAAGTAGGTGTTTCACTTTTTCAGACTTGTCAAACCGGTGAAGTTTTCCGAATTACGAGATGAACCCGAAGTCCCAAGTAGGCTACGGCGTGTTTTTAATCTACTTTTATGCCCGTGTGTTGACCCTGTCTCCGGACTTGGGAGGAGAATGTGATGCTTACCAAGTGTGGCCAAAGTTGACAACTTGAGGTTTCGCATGCACTGCGAACTTCGGAGTGACTAGAGTTAAATGTACAAACCCTGCTTAATGTCATATTAGCATGTCATGCAGCCATAATCGTTTTCCGAGATGAGAAAGGGAAAAAGAGAAAGAGAACTTAATATTCCGCTTACGCGTTACTATAAACACTATAAACATAACGCCATGTGCGACATGTTGATGTGTATACATGCTAGGTGTACTCTCACCAACTGGTACCACCGTGGTTCCCACTATGTTTCCTTACAGAGCAATACAAGAATAACCGGTCAGTTTTTTTGAATATTCAAGTCTCTTCGCTATCTATACTGTTGGATAATGAGAGGACCCCCCGCCCCCATCCCTGTCAGCCCCTGTGTATTTTACTGTGCTGTTAAAAAAAACTTCGGCGTAGTAAAAAACTTCGTTAAAGCAGCGTAGTAAAAGCCAGCGATAAAGTCACCGATCCCCGCAAGGGCGTCCCAACACCTTCAGCCCAAACCACTACAACATGTTGGGGAAGAGGTCAGCACCATCAGAGGAGTTCAGTGAAAGGATCTAGCAAGGGATTTTCTGGTGCACTCTTGACTGCAGGCTAACCCAGTACTGTAAACAAAACAAAGACATTTTTCAGCCGACGCGGCTCAGACAATGCTTCATTGAAATCGTCTTCCTGGTGTTTTGCATGATAAAGCCAGTTGGGCCCAATACGAACTGTCTTGCAAATCTATACACCCCTCATCCTCTGGTCAGTCTCTGGCTTTATTTATTTATAATAATAACTTTACACTGGAACCATGCATAGCGTTGCAGATACTCTTTGTCTAACTTGGAAAATGTCCCAAAATCCCCCATCCGTCTGTTACTTATTGGTCTGGCTTACTTATGTTTGTGGCTGTTAATGAAGGCCACCTAAGCCACTGTATGACGTTTGACGTTTAATCACATGTTGACTGGTTCAGTTATCATGTGATTAGTTATGGTTTAGCATCTCACACACACACTCACTCACACACACAGACTCACACATATGCGTATCTCCCTTTTGGCTTGTGCCTCATGATTGAAAGCATTGGGTCGTTTACTATGATGCGGGCATCTCTCTGTCTCTCTCTCTCTCTCTCTCTCTCTCTCTCTCTCTCTCTCTCTCTCTCT
>JAOTIX010000111.1:12824170-12838857 GCA_027123715.1 Gaidropsarus macrophthalmus
CTTTTCAAAACACACAACAACTCCGCTTTTTATTAAACATCATTTAACACAACTTTTTGGTTTTCATTTTGGTGGTGGGGGGGGTGGGGGGGGGGTGGCTTGGCTGCTTGACTCCCAGCCTAAAGGTACTGGGTTCGATCCCCCAACTCCAAACACCTACTCTATAATGGTAAATTGATACATCATACTTTTTCCAGATATGTATATACATACATTTATACATACATTCCCGATGCCGTTTATTTTATTGTGGTACAACACGGCCTTGGTTTCACTCCTGCGTTATTTTGACCGCCATGTTGTCGGCCCCCCGCTGTAGGAAGGCGTGACCCGCATCGGACCACAGAGCTCCGACCGACCAGAGGAACCGCAAATAGGTAGGCTCCCCCCCCCTCCCCGCACCCCCTTCCCCCCGTTAACACAGGGAACCGCTGGGGCGCGTTAAACCTGAACCCCCTAGATCCAACCCCCGTTGAGAGGGCCGGGGGGGGGGAAATATCGTTTTCACAGTCCACTGGAGGTTAACATCACAGGAGTGACCTTCAGACACATGCTGATGAGGTCATCGGTATGCGTCCGCATCAAAGCACATTGTCGGCGTCAACGCAGCGTGGTGCGCGCACGCGACATCAGAGGCGGACGCGTGACGCTAATGCTAATCGTGGTGTTTAAACGCCGGAGGAAAGCGTCCGTTACCTGGCGATTTGTTCGTATTCCAGACCAGACAGAAGGCGGGGAAAGATGAGCATGTGCTCGTGGAAACCGGACTCTGAAACACAAATGTTTTAGGGTTTCAATTATTTTTAAGGGTGGATATCGTTTTTTTCAGGGGGGAATAAACAGTGTGAAGTTGGGACAGCCTTTTATGCCAAACAAACGAAAAGGAAAATGGTTCAGTTCAGAGTTGTAATTGAAATAGATGTTGCCCCCAAGGCATGGCTATCGAAATAAGCTTAACTTTTACCGATTTTTCAAGAGAACAATTCAGCTGAATGAAATGGACAATTGATTTGAGGAGACCTGGCTGCCCCTGTTTCCTAACGTACGTCTCTGCTTGTGTGTGATCTGTACACCGCACGCGTGCGTGTTTGTGTGTGTGTGTGTGTGTGTGTGTCTGTCCAGTGGTGCAGAGTGACGGCAGCTGTGAGATCGTCAACGAAGGGGGCGTGGTGACACTTTGTCCAATGGCGGGCTGTGTCTGCGTCCTCAACGACAGAGAGGTCACTGAGCCCTGCCGGTTGGCTCAAGGTAAGCCCCGCCCCCCCCTGCGGCCCTTCCTTCCTGCCATATGGTTCAATATAATACATCATACGTGGATGGACGCTGTGTTTGGTGAGACAATCACCAACAGCTCAGTTCGTTGTACTGTTTAAGAGGATTGTTACGCTGAGGGGAAGTTGTAGGTAAAAAAAAAAAGTCCCATCTGTTGAGTTTTTAGTTTTTTAGACTCATACACGTTTAAAAAGGAATAAAGATGTACTCATTGAAACACACACCTAGCAACCCAGATACAGATACAAGGATGCTGTGTTACTGTAAGGCACATCTTGGGATGCTAGGCTCACTCTGTCCTCTTTCCCTCTCTCCTCCCCCCTCTTTCTCTCTCTCTCTCTCTCTCTCGCGCTCTCTCTCGCTCTCTCTCTCTCTCTCCCTCTCTCCCTCCCTCTCTCCCTCGTCCCCAGGGTCTGTGATCACCCTGGGGAACACCCACCGGTTTCGCTTCAACCACCCAGCCGAGGCAGCCGTCCTCAGGGAGCGACGAAGGGTGAGCACTGCTAATGAGGGTGGCTGGGCGGGTGGGGGAGGACTATGGTGATAACGAGGGTGAGGATGACTGTGGCTATGGTAATGATGGTGAGGAGGATAATCGTTAGGTAAGATGGTTGTCGGGTTGATGATGATGTTTGTGATGACGATGATGATGGCAGTGATGATGATGATGTTTGTGATGACGATGATGGTAGCGTTTAGGAACAGGGTTTTTTTTCGATGTTGATCAGTTAATTTGTTAATTAGCAGTAACGATTTACCCTCTGATATTCACACCTATTAGGGACATGAAAATGCTTTCAAATAAAACACCCTAACCATTAACGCTTCACCTGTGAATGACCAATACATCAATTTGCTGGTGTTGTTTAGATGTAGATGTTAATCATGGATGCATGGATAGAACACTGGTTCTGGTGCATTAGAGGTCAGCGATCCCCTGATGTTTATGATCAGAAGGTAAAGCGTTTGATTCTGTGTGTCTATTTCCAGGCCATAGGGGCTGGCGGCTACAGAGAACTCTGTCAGATCCCATCTGGTTCAAGGTACCCGACCGGAGAAAAACCCATTTATCTTATAACTTATTTGATATTCACACTACATTATTTATAGTTGGTTATATATGTATCAGCACATTCTGTTGATGGGAGTGTGTGTGTGTGTGAGGGAAAGAGAGTGCATGTGTGTATGTCTTGATGTGTGTGCGTGTGTGTGTGTGTGTGCGTGTGTGCACTTGATTTCACCAGCCTCTGTCAGCTGTTTACAGGATAGGCTAAGGCGGCTGCTTAGCGACCAGCCTAGTAACTGAACTTATCCAGAGCAACAGTCCCTTCGATGCCATCCTCCGCAGAGCAGACACTGCGTAGTGTGAGGCACTGTGCATGTGATTCGACAAACCCAAATTTTGTTTGTTGATTGTAACTTATGCGCGACCAAACGCTTGTTAGCTTTGAACTCATTTGTTTGCTGCATTCTTTTGACATTTCCATTTACAGTATCTCTCTCTCTCTCTCTCTCTCTCTCTCCCTCTCTCTCTCTCTCTCTCTCTCTCTCTCTCTCTCTCTCTCTCTCTCTAATATCTCTTCCACAGCCTTGACGGAGGGGAGCCTCAGATCCAGTCGGTGGCCTCTCTCTCGCCCAGCGAGGAGTCCGCAGCCAGGCAGCAGGTGGCGGAGCAGCAGTGGTACGTGGAGACCCTGAGGAGGGAGATCCAGGCGGACCAGAGGACGGCGGAGAAAGAGCTGGAGAGAGAGCAGGCCCACCTGCAGCAGCAGCACGCTGAAGGTCAGAGGAACACACACACACACACACACACACACTGCTGTGCTGTGTCGTGCAGGTGATGGGTCAAATGCAGAGAAACAATTTCACCGTGCCTTGTGTGTGACAATAAATGCAATATTGAATATTGACACACACACATTTAAAATACACTGAAGAAACTCCAAAGCACCGCTGTTTATTTCAGTGTATTTACATTTGTTTTTACTCTTTTAACTCAATTCAACTCATTTTACTTTACTTAGCTTTGTCAGTACAGCATGAAACACATGAACACAGACAAATTGCATCCCTGACAAATATAGATTTAATTGTATTTGACCAACCTGTCCTCCACCCACAGTCCAGCAGTGGATCGTCCAGGAGAAGCAACGCCTGCTGTCTCCGAAGGAAACCCAGGAGTCCGGGGTGCAGACTGACCTGTTGCCGGCCCCCCTCCTGGAGCGACTCTCCAGCGCCCCCCAGGGGTCAGAGGACGCCAAAGCAGCCTTAGCCCCAGACCCTCCACCCCCCAGGCTGGTCAGGGCGATGAAGAAGGCGGTGCAGGATGAGCTGCTGAGGATCCACGCCCTGCGCCGGGCCGAGAGCCGCGTGCGGCGGAAAAGGCTGCACCTCCAGCTGGAGAGGATCGCCCGCAAGCGCCACCTACTGGAGGCCAAAAGGGAACTGCAGAGGCTGGAGCACGCGCTGCCGCCGGGCCTGGAGAGCCCAGGCTCCCCAGAGCTGGGCTCCCCCTACGGGTCTGGTGGACAGAATTCCTGCAACCCACGTCGCCACTCCTTCTCGGTGGACACTTGGTCACGTCTCTACCCCCAGCACCCCCCCATCTTCAGGTAAGTGCAGCATGCCATTGTAGTTGGCTGTGATTGTGCCGAGTGTGAAAACCGCATACTTTAGATGCGATCCCTAACTTTCACCTTCCCCTCTCACAGCCACTACCTGAAGAGAAACCGATCCACAGAGCTGACGTTGAATCCTCCGAGGAGCGGGGACTGTTGTAGCAGAAGGTGGCTTTCGGAAGAGTGTCTGCCCCGGGAGAGATCTAGGAGCTGTTCCAGCAGGGTCTCGTCGGGACAGAATACGGCACCCGGTGGCAGAGCCTGTTCTTCTGAAAACCTCAAACAAACTGTTAAGGAGCCCCCCCCAGCCCAGAGCTACCAGGAACGTCCAGAGAGAAAACCTCTTCTCACCAACCGGAGCCTGACATTCAAGACCAGTCAGAGCCCCAGGGGAAGTCTGAAGTCACCGCAAAGGACTGCTTTACAGCCAATCAGCAACGAGAAGTTAAAGGACACAGCAGCCGAAAATCCCAAAGTCCAGAAGATTGCATGTGTGGACTTCAGAACTCCCCAAGGAAGTAGCAAAGGGGTTGGAACAATCCGGAAGGTTTTTTCTCGATCCGTAGGACCGGGTTTGAAGACAGCACTATCCAAAGTGTTCAGAAAGCCACCATCCGGGATGAATGGACGAAGGAACCCCCAACCGCTCGGCAGAACGAACAGACTCCACTGGAGGAATATCAGTCGAGACAGGGGCCTGGAAGACGGCGGGACGGACAGAAACCAGTGTGCTCTTAAAATGACAGTTTCCTGCGAGGAGCTGGACCAAAGGACGTCTGTGGATCTCAAACACCGACACTGGCGTAGCATGGAGACCCTCATGGACAATACCAGCTCATGGGTGGAGCAGCTGCAGCCAGGCCTGGCGGGATGGGTGGAGGACGAAGGTGGCGACGGGGACGAGGGCTCGTCAGACTGCGACAGCCTCCTCTCCGTGGACTCCCTGTCCTCTGTGTATGCCGCTGTCCTGGCGGAGCGGCTGAGACACGAGGAGGCTCTGGGGAGCGAGAGCGACAGCGTGGACAGCCAGATGTCCAAAGACTCTCTGGCACCGGATGGCGGCACCCTACGCTCCGGACGGACCAGGAGCCTGGTACCTACATACACACGGGTGGCGGATTTCCCTCATCTTCTTGCCAGGCACTTCAGGGCACACACAGTCTGCACTGTCCTGGAGCAGACCAACCGTCAAAGTACTCAGGGAAGCCCGGCTGAAGCCTACTGCAGTCAAAATGGTGGCTCTCACACGATAGCCGACAGGGAAGCCGGAATTGTAGTGAAGCCCCCTGTCAAAAGGCCGAAGGATGAGCCTGTTGCAAAGCGGATCAGCTTCCCTGGTAGCACTGGTTCTCAGAGCAGCTGCAGCATGAGGGAACCAGATCTTCAGCTGGTGCTAACAGATGCCTGGTCGTCCACTGACGCAGCAGACAGTCCCAGGGTCTCCAGGGAATGTTCTGCAGCCTTCCGAGAAAAAACACTATTCCAGGCGGGGAACATGAACAGCAGCAGCAGTAGCAGCCCTAGTCTGATCAGCAGGGACCTTTTAGAATGTCAGAACAAGTCTAGGAGCTGTATCTCCACATGCAGCAACACTGAAGGAGTTCACAATGTCACAGTGGGGAATCAGAACCTCAATGCTTCAACTGAACGGTCAGACACGCATCCTCCAGAAACTGAAACCCCTCCAGAACCAGCAAAAGTCACAAGGTTGATGGTTGATACTGGGGTTGATAATGATGGCAGAAGACCCAATAAGATGTTGGAAAGTGTGCAGAAGATAACAGCTGATGTTCAAACTAATTCACACCTTGGTGTAGAGACCAGTAAATGTCTTTCATCGGCTGAAATTGAGATTTGCAATAGTAACCTCACAAGCCACCAGCCAATAAAAGTGCATCAGGCGTTTACGGGCGTCACCCCTATGGAGATTCCCGGTGTGATCAATTCCTTTGAGGCTGTTCTTTGCACCACTAGTCAGCTATTAGAATCCTGTGCAAAAACGCAGTCTGCAGTACATGAAGTCTACTCTGAGGAAGAACTAGTCAATCTCAATGAAACAGAGAACTTAAACAACGTGAAGCCTTACGAGAACACTGATGCCAAAGACTTCTCCACCCCGAGGGACAGAACACAGCTCATGTTCGAAGCCAAACGCTCCGAGCTGGCACTCTCTGAGTGTGAGCCGGTTCAACCTGCTTGTAAAGGTTCCAGGAAAAGGAACAAAGAGCTCACAGAGACGGTCGCCGGGGGTCTGAAAATTCCGAAGAGGAGCGACGAGGTGACCCCAGAAACGTTCTGTTTCACGCAAATTGCCAGGCGAGAAGTCTGTTGGTCCAATGGTAACGTCAACAACGGTGAAGCTAAAGAGAAAGTACCTGATGTGGATGAGGATGTTGATTTAGACCACGCTAACATGGATGCCAGGACAGAGTCTCAGCCACCAGGCAGGAAACGAGACCAGGCTGAAGAGAATGTCGCCGTGTCCGACATTGGTCCCGATAGCAACAACATGGGCTCCTTATTAAGCAGCTCGATTGGTCAGATGAAAGCTATCGAAACGGAGAGAAAGAGCGATGAATCAACCGGTCTGGAAAAGCAGTTCAGAAAGTCAGTCGGGATTGTCGATCAGAGGAGGAGAACGGAACCGAAGAAGACCACGCGCCAGTGGGACGCCATCTGCAGCGCCATCGATCTTCGGATTGCGGAGGTAGTGAGGGGGCACCTCGCCTCAGCCACTCTGACGAGCGAAGACGCCGTCAGCCAGATCCGCAGCCACAGTCTCACCGCCCTGTGGCCGCCGGCCGTGGGTCAGCCCGACGCTGTTCCAACGAGACAGAGCGAAACGCAGGCGAAAGACGAAGGAAGTGATCAGGTGAAAGCAGAGACCGCCCATTCACAACGCTCTTCTGTATCCCAGGGTGAGATTCACAATGAAATAAGGTTGGATACACATGACAGAATATGTGCTTTGGAGAACAAAGCCACAATACATTCGCCGGCCAAAGTGATGAAAGCGTCAGAGCGTGCTCTTAACATAGATGAGGCAACCTCAGACATCCTGCTGAATGATTACCACTCTCTCCCTGACGACGCAGGGGCTAATAACTCGCCCTGCGCTCAGCCGGTCCACCTCGTATACCAGCTGGATCGGATTCCCTCGCCACATGGGCCCAGAAAGTCTCCAGAGAGACATCAGCCATTGACTCGGAATGATGGCGATGAGGTTACACGTGTAGAAACTTGTCATTCTACTCCTGCCAGTCCCAATGTTTGCTCCGAACAATCCAACAGACAGGCATGTCCGGCCGCCTCGGTCTCGAAACCTGAGCCCCCCCAACCTCAGAACATCTTCCCTGACATTTCCACCAGTAATGTGACCACCAACGGGAATTCTGATTATACAACGATAATGGCTCTCGGTATGAATTTGTCCCGAGTGCTTCATGATGAACACATTGATGCATGCAAACCAACCTCAGAGGCAGAGACAGGAAATCATTCCAAAGATGGCCGCCAAGTGTCTGTTGCCACGACAACGCTCTACGATGGAGAAGTTCACCTGTCTGGGCCACACCAGCAAGCCAGCAGTGGCACAGTAGATGAACGTGTCTTCGCAAAGTCGTTCGGAGATATCCCTGAACATTTAGCTAATGAGAGTAGCAAACTTAAAACTGAGAGAATATCTGAAAACTGGCGCATTACCAAAAGTAATCAGAGACGTTCAAACAGCTCTGCTCAGACTTGTGTGGTGAATAGGAATTATCACAACAACAATCCTGCAATTGCAAAACGGTTGAATGAGCACTCCATAATTGCCAGCTGCATGCAAAATAACACAGCAGACTCAATGTTAGGAAATACAAATATTACAGAATCCCAGGTTCCATCCATTATGACAAAAAATGAGACTCTTGTAATTGCTACTCTGCCAAGGGATCCTTTAGGGAACACATGCCCTGATGGAGATGTCTCAAACAGCAACATGTCCACACATGGTAACACCAAGCAGAGGAACCACACCACCAAGCACAGAACAGTGAAGTCCAAGAGATTCAGAAGGTCCAATGCCACGGTTCACCCAAACCTCTCCTCTTCTTCTGATTCCGCAGTCCAGTCCTCATCAGATGAGGAAGATGAGATGCTCTACAGGGTGCATCGCAGTAGGCTCGAATCAACACCATTGAAGTCCAGCAAGTCAAGGATTATTCAAACAGGTGGCAATGATAAAGCTCCCTCTACACTCAAAGGGTCAAAGGGTATTTTCCCGGTGGAGACCCTTTCTTCTCAGGCTCCAGGTATAAATGAGGGACCAACTAGGCAGTGTTGCCCCAAGAGCCATCTTTCACAACCTCAACAGCTGCAGAGTTACCAAAATAAGGAGAGAACCACACCATATCTCATAGTGAGCCAATCAGATTGCTCCGAAACACCACAGGAGTCTCGGATGCATTTCGCCTCCAGTGACATCAACCCCTTCGTTCACCAGTGGAAGGAAGAACAACCGCTCCATAAGGGTTACAGGAATCCAGTGTTCGGGAGTGCAGCCGACCTGTCCTGTAAATCTCCACCTTTGAACAGCGCTGAGAGGCACATGACACGATGCTGCAGCGTTGACAATGGCCTAAACGGGCAAAACTCGCCATTCAACTCTCATCTGAGCACTTTCGTCAACCACAAGGGCCTCTCCAGCACGCTGAGCAGTGGTGAGGACTACAAAGAACAAGGAAGGACTACGTCTCATGATGTCTCAGACGTGTCATGTCCGCGGTCGTCCAGCATTGACAACGGCCTCGCCAGCCTTTCGTTGAACAGTGGCTCCTCGTGTAACGATGTTCCCAGAGGTCTGAGTGCCAACAGCTCTGTACGTGAGGATGAGATCATGCTGTGCTACTCACCTGAGCAGGAGTCTTCTCCCGCCAACATGATCCAGACTCAAAGACAGACAACCTTTGAGGAACATGGCACTCAGACCGAATGTCGGGTCATCAAGAACCTTGTTGGCCCTCAACGATCCTGCTCATCGACTGCCCCGGGTCGTGACCACAGTAGAACCCAGCGGCACCAGAGGAGCAGAACCCACGTTCCTACTACTCTCACAACCAAAGAGGACATCACACAATCTCCCACGTGGGCCAGCATGGAGAACATGTCTGCCCATCTTTCCCAGCTGATCCACAGCACCTCAGACCTGCTTGGAGATGTCCAGGGAATGAGGACAGGGGAAACCGTGGTCAAACCAAGCCCCAGGAGAAAGGTTAACGTCACAAATGTCACCACGCCATGGTGTAAGCTGAAAAACTCCACCAGGACCCATCCATCCTATGATATTGGGATCCAGACTGAAGCAAACTCCACGTCTTCTGTTCAACGGATCCCCCAGCAATGGACCACACCTTCAGAGATATCAAAACCCCATGAGGTCAATGTGATAGTCAAAGTGATTGGTTCAAATTGTCTTAGTGTTTCCTATGAGAAGGGATTTTCTGGTGTGGTCATGGAAAAACCCAGTTCAGATGACTATGGTATGGTATGGAGTAAGTCTGACCTGAGGATAAACACATTAGCTGCAAAAGAAAGCACTGAGCTCCATCTTCTGAATACCTCTCATAGCTTGACCTCTGCGGGGAAACCAACTGAAACCAAAATGTGCTTCACAACATCTGCTCCCACCAGCAATTCAAAGCAAAGCATGGCAGATACCAAAAGTGGATTCTCTCAAACCAGCCACAGGTTCTCAAGAACCACGCCATCTGTGAAGACTGGGCGTTCTTCGTGCTGCGTGGAACAGACCAGATACACAGACAGGGCATCGTCGCCCATCGTCACCCTGGGGCCCAACGAGAGAACGCGGCCAAATGGGAATCACTATCCACCATGCCAAGGAAAACAAAAACGAGGTCCATTCGTCAGAGACCAAGATGCAACAGACAGAATATTTGGCAATGTTTCCTCTCATAAGTCAAGTGAATTGGCCTCGGTGGAAAGCGTGAGTCAAATGAGTTTGATGGAATCGAGTTTCACCTCCAAAGGCCTTCGATCCTTCAATGTTGATAGAAATGTTAAACGGGAAAACATCACAAATGAAGAGAACAACAACCCCATCAGCACCAACTGCGACTCTGCCAGAAGCCCCCAACAGAGAACCTCCCCAACCCGCAATGGGATCAGTAGACTGAGCCATCCCTATGCTGGAGGTCGTCATGGCGACGCGTGCAGTCCGGAGGATATAGATTGTCATGACGACAGAGGCACACGAATGGCC
Source organism: Gaidropsarus macrophthalmus (assembly GCA_027123715.1). NCBI lineage: Eukaryota > Metazoa > Chordata > Actinopteri > Gadiformes > Gaidropsaridae > Gaidropsarus > Gaidropsarus macrophthalmus. The sequence goes on from JAOTIX010000111.1 coordinate 12,834,323, forward strand.
CCGAGGACGGAGCGCCCCCGCGGACCTCCAAAATACGACTTAGCGGGGAGCGGTGGGACCTCCGCCTCCTCCTCGTCAAGCGATGCCCGGACTCCCGAGGACGATGCGGCGTCCACGGCGCCCAGCGAGTCCAACACCGACATCCTGCTCAACATGAAACCCATCGCCAGCGTGTCCCCACCTCCTCCTCCGCCTCCTCAGCACCACCACCACCCTCGGGGTGGGCTCCCCGAGGACCTGCCCATGCACAACAAGTTCTCCCACTGGTCAGGCATCAGCGAAACCGAGCGACGCTCATCCGCCTCTCGCCCCAACAAGCCGCCCTCCCTGCCGACGGACCCCAGATCCGGGGATCCCAGCGGCAGGGCGGAGCAGGAGGACGCGGCGGTGGGGGAGGGCCACGCGTCGAACATGGCGGCGGCGGCGGTGGCGGGGCTGAGGGGCAGGAAGACGAGGGAGATCGAGAGGTTGCGTCGGGAGAGGGAGCAAGTCATGGCCTCGGTCCGGGGGGAGGTCAGCGCTCCCCGGCTGACCGTGGAGCTGGCGGAGGCCAAGCTGCACTACGGCCTGGGGGAGACGGACACGCTGCTGAGGATGCTCTCGCCCGCGTCCAGGGACGAGGCGGAGCCAGCAGGCGCCGCTCCCACCAATCAGCTGCTCTGCGACAGGTGAGTCGGCGCAAAAACAATGTTGGCTTTTGATGAATGACAAAAATATCCAAAATATCCCATGGTAAATGGTTGAGGAGCATGAATTACGAACCATGGGAAATGTGAAAAAGAGAAGTTGGTGTTTGCACAAAAGATAACGTTTACACTCTATTGATTCTGTGAGGAAAATTCAGGCGTGACAATAGCAAACAGCAGAAATATAAAGTGCAGGTCAAGGCAGAATAACTTGAATTCCCCTGAAAATTGCCACCCATCCCTCGATCAATAGATACCCATGTCAACATATACATTTATAGCTCCTATCGATTCCATTGAAGTCGCGTTCATATTGGAGTGAATGTTGACCACCTCCCGCTCCGTTCCCGTGTAGACACAGACGAAGCGTTGATTGGTCGAGGCAGGAGAGAGACGCGAGTCTCCAGAGCTATCGAAGGGCCCGCAGCCTGAGTCCCAGCCGGCATCCGGCCAACGTACAGCAGCTCCGCCAGGACGTGATAGACAGAACCAGGTATGCAGTGTGACATATATGGCTCGCCCAATGATCTCATTGGTCGTTTTTTGACAGTCTGTTCTCAAGACGGGCTTGCTTTTCATAATTAGGAACCCAAATTTTAAGTTTTGAATATATATTGATTGCCTGCCTTGGGTTTTTAATGTCATTTTAGTAAATTAGCGTTAGAAGAATATTACATTGTTACGTACATAATTAGAAGACGGTTTACAGGTCATGCATTTAAAAGCAGTCTCCGGGTCAATAACAAACCCGTACATTGAAAATCTACGACTACGGGTATTTTCTCCCGTCTCACCTCCCGTACTCCCCCCTGTTCACCCTCTGCTCCCAGGGTACCGGCCGCGCCGCGGGAGGAGGGCCGCTACCCCTCTGAGATCCAGCACCTCCTCAGGGACTACGGGCGCGCCCGCGAGGAGGCGTGCGGCGAGATTGCGCGCGCCAGGGAGCGTCTGCGGCGCCGCACCGAGCTGGAGAAGAGGAGGCTGCAGCAGCGGGCCGCCGCCGTCGCCAGCAAGGTGCGTCCGACCGCGGCGCGCGCCAACGATCATACGTTCTATCTGGTGTATGCTAATTCCGCAATTAGCGCTGCAGGTGCGCTAATTAGGCTGGATCCTGGTGGGGATTCCCGGGTTGGTGTTCGTCCCTTAAATGGGTGTCATAACACGGAGCCGATTTCCCTAAATTAGCGTGAAAACGTTTTATTCCGACGGAAATGCGACTTTTGAAATGTGTTCCTTTCATTTGCCTTAATGTTGCTTGAGTGCTTTGCGTTGCAGCAATTATAGCAGTTGGTTCTTTTTGGTTTGCATGTGTTCATTCGTACTTCCGTCAGACATCAGACACACATTTTACTCGGCTGTGTTAACATTATAGACAATGGTCCGGTGAAGCTCAATTTGTGTGTGTGAGTGTGTGTGTGTGTATGTATTTGAGAGAGTTCATGCCCCTGTGTGTGCGCGCGCGAGTGCATGTGTGTGTGCGTGTGTGTGTACTGCACTATGACCGTACTGCTGTCTGCTTAGTCTCACGTGGCGTTGCGATTGCAGGACGAGGGCTCCCGGTTCTGCGCGGGGACCAGCAGTAGTACCCTGTGCACGGACTCCAGCCTCAGCCTGTCCTCCGGGCACACGTCAGGCTACGTCAGCGGACACACACCCCAGCGGCAGGACCCCGGCGGACCGCCGCCTCCCGCACAGGTCAGCACTAACGTTCGGTGTTCTGTTTGTAAAGTATTCTCTGAGGATGGGTGTGAACTCGTAAACTAGACTACACTACACTTTGTGTGTGTTCATGTTTGTCGTTTGTATGTTGCGTGGCTTCACAGGACCCAGGGTTGGCTGACGAGGGGTCAAAGGTCAGGGGTCGTCCTCCTCCGCGTGGCTCTCAGGGTTCAAAGGGCCCAAGACACTGGCTGTCTACTCAGGGTAAGAACGTCACTGGAATTATTCCTTTGCGTATGCATGTAGAAATACATCACTCGTGTTATTTTTTATTTTAATAGTGGTTTCTTTGGCATGGTGGTGCACAGTAAAACCCCTTAAATACCAACCCCTGTAATATATTTAGCACCATTGACATCGTTCTCTGTGTTGTTCTGCCCTAGGCTAGCTTTTACCATTTAGCAATGCTTTTAACCTTCAGTGAATTCCGATACATTAAAGAGCAGGTATCTTGCTTAAAGACCCCCCCCCCCACTTAATGAAAATCAACGTCAACCTTGCAATGAAAATCTTCGTTAACACGTCCCTAGGCAGTATTCCTGTTCGAATATAAATCCGCTCAAGTGTGAATTAAGCTGTCAACGCTGTAGAAGAGCGCATTAGCATTGAGACCAATATGCATATTATATATATATATCAGGAAGCTAAGGAAAGCTAATTCAGAAAGCCTGGCTTTCTTACATAGGTTGCCCTGTGCACATTGCCAATGCGACCCACTACCTAGCCGCTGCGCTATCCTTTTAAAACGTTGCTGTGCGTTTCCGTCCCAGACATCCTGCTTGAGTCTCCCGGGTCAGAGTTCAAGCCCCTCCACGCCTCCTCGCCGTCCGCCGCCGTCCGGACGCGCCAGCGGTCCAGCTCCTTCGGCTCCGCCTCCTCCATCTCATCGACCTATCAGAACGTGGCGTCCGGTCTCTTGAGCCAGGCCCTGCTTGAGGTACAATCGTTTTCCCCTCCCCGCCATCAAGCTACTTCCTGTACTTAAATATATTTGTATTTGAAAACATTGATGTGGACTAAGCAAAGGGCTGTGATTGGCTGTTATTTTTATGGTAACCAGGAAGCTCTCTCCTTCACAGATCCGATTGGCTGCTGCAGGGGACACAGCCAATCTGCTCCTGGGAAAGGCCTCTGCTGGATGGAGGTGGGCGTGTACAAATGACACTACAGTATAAACATATAATACCTTGTATTGAGAACCACAAACCATGAAGATGATAGATATATAATGTCATTTAACGATAGGATTGTTGGTTATATGCACCTTTACATTGTTGGGGTGATTCTTTGGTTCCCGATTCAAATATTATTATTAGTCATTAATCTCGATTATTATTCATAATTTCAGGATCTTCTCCTTATTGTTATATTTGTATATCGTTACATCTCACTTTAACTGAATATCATTTTTGGATTGTTTGGTTATTTCCATTTACGTTTGCATGGTCTGCAGAGCTATCACACAAGCAGTTCACTTCATGCTGTTCCTATAATAAACAAAACCCTGAACCTCAAAATGTGTTTTTCCCTGTAAGGCATGAGGGTGAGGAGCGAGGGATCCAAGCCTACTACCGGCCCTCCTGCAGCCCTACGGTCCACGGTTTCCTGGGGGCCGGGGAGCTGGACGGGCCCCTTGCCGACCTCTGGGATCTGCTGCGGCAGCCGTCCAACTGCCGTCTCTACAACCCTGCAGTGCACTCCGCCTGGACGCGGCCACTAGATGGCAGCACACAGCTAGGTGAGCAGAAACGGAAAATCCCGCCGGATTTGGTCAGAAGTGTTCCAAGTTTTATTTGAAGGGATTTTTCCCCGATAAAAAGGATTTACAGGAAAGATCCAATCAGTAAAAGACAAACTGATTGCATGTAATTTAAAATAAAATGTTTTTCATGTTTGCGTGATTTAATAAGTTAATCAAAAATTTCCTTTTGGTTTTTTCAAAACAATTATTACTTTCATTTGGGTTTTCACTTTCTTTGATTTTTTGATATCCAAGACTAAAGCCCCTACCTGCTGCTGAGACTAAGTCTATTTTCTCTCTCTCTCCCTCTCCCTCTCTCTCTCTCTCTCTCTCTCTCTCTCTCACATGATCAGATCAGTTATCATAAACTGTATTGTTATCTATACTCC
>JAOTIX010000111.1:12916760-12927042 GCA_027123715.1 Gaidropsarus macrophthalmus
AATAACAACAATAATAATAATAATATTTTTACATGTATTCACAATTGCACATATATATTTTTTCTTAGTGGTATTATTTGTACAGAAATATATATTTTTTAAATCAACAAAAACATATTTGTACTGATATAAAATACACGTTGCTTATTTTTTTTTATATGATTGCATATCGGCTGAAATTTATTTGCGGTTTTATTTTTCACCAAAGCATATAGGCCTACATTACATTTTATGCGAATGGCTATAATTAATGTTCGGAAATTCTGCATGGAAGGGTTACCCAAATTGTACAGTAGATCAGTTTGAAAATTTGGCCATAAGGAAATATTTTTGCAACCACAAAAATGCGCAAAACCTTCCAAACATGCCGATGTGTATTAACCGTATCAGGCAAATAGCCATGTCAAAATTCGCAGATGCCTGATTAATTTAAAATAAATAGGCTACGCTACACAAACTTCTTAACATGGTGCGCCTCGATGTGTGTTGGCACGGTCACACCGTTTGTGCGTAAATCAAAATGTATTTAATCGTTATCTTCCAAATAAAGACGATACATGATAGGCTACCCACTGCATCTTAAATGGCATGCTTAATAGAAGCAATCCAAATCGCGCTCTTATTTTTTCGCACTTAAATCCAATAAGTGTCTAAGGCCTGCACGTTAGCTTTGTGAAACGATTTATTAAAGGTAGACCATGTAACCACATTACGCAAAGGCCCCTCACATATTGTGATAATGCGAACCTTCAGTGAGATCCGAGCAGTGTGGTGGTGACCAGTTTGGGATTAGTGGGAGGTGAAGGTCTAGCTGAGCGACTTGCTGTGGACTATTTGGAAAGCAGCACATAACACCATAATGTTATGAGGACTTGTGTACATCCTCCATGCATGCACGGTGCGTCAAATGATATGTTTAAGCCGAATAGCTCTTATTTTGTCAGTAAAACACGGAAGAAGTAAACCTGTTTCAACTTAGGCCTGCATGTTGTTTGTGCAACAGGGCGTCGTATTTATTCTACCATGTACACATCATCGTATGCCTATCTTTGGTCAGGGCTGACCACTGACAGTTCTGTCTTTGTTCTGTGGAGGGCTGTGAGCTGTAGGCCTACCAGACGCTCTCCATTGAAATTACCCCATGCTTTAAACATCGGGTCACAGACAGATATTTGACCCTGAATGTATTCATACGAAAACTCCGTCCCTTGCTATTGCATTTGGCCACAACAAGGCCAAGCGAAACATATACCTACATACAACGGATTTCAAGCATTTATATTTACCATCTAATTTGTACAATACATTTTTTATTTCAATTACATATAACAATAGGTACCTATATGTACATAAATATAAATATACACATACCCTAATAATAGGTAAATGTATATTTATAGCCTATGTATAGGCCTATTTTTAATATACATATAACCTATATATGTTTGTGTGCGTTTGATATGCTTATACGTGCCTCTGTTTCGAACTAGTAAAAATAAATAAGTAAATAGGCCGCTTCTCAACGCATCTGTTTGTCGACTTTAATTAACCAGAGCCAAACAAAACATCTCATTGCAGGATTTGGATGTATGCAGTGCGCATAATTGGAGCCAGCTTAACCTCAGTGTAGGGTAGGTCGACATGTCTCGCAAAAGATAGGCTATATTAGCCTAAATATAATATATTTCAGAAAAAGACAAAAGCCAAAGATGGACCGTAGTATTCCCTTCAAGCCCCTGGTCACTGCCCCTGGAATTCAAACCAAACCCCGGGCAAATTATATAATTAGTACGTATCCAGTCGGACTTTTAATTGTGGCTTTGCATTCCCATCATACAGGTCTACGCTTCCATCTTCGGTCGTTTTGAAATTCGACGGAAAATTCTGCGGTAGGCTTGGCGAGCAAAATGTGGGATTTGAACATAGCTCCATGTTTTGCGGTCTATTATTTGAGTAAATTGCAATGGGGCAAGACGTAACGATGAAGTTGTACATTTGTTTTAAAAACGTATTGTAATATTGTTTCCCATGGGAAGCAACTGTGTTTAGGACAGGGCCCAAATAAGACTCCCTATAATATAGGCCTTTAGGCCTGCGCGTAAAAGTGAGGACAGAAAACCAAAAGCCCAGCTTACGGTCCACTAGAAAGAACGTTGAGGGAAAATCGCTAATAAAAATGAATCCATGCCAATTAGTCACTATCAGTTAATTATTTAATTAGATGGTATGATTACATAACTAAACTACTCCTAATCGACGTGTGTAATTCATTGAAGTGTTATTCCTCCAGAAGTGAGTCACGAGAAACTAAAGCGCTAACTTTGGGACCTGCTTTGTCCCTCATGGTTTATCCGTGACGTAGACTAGTGAAGGGTGAGCAGGTGGACCGTGATCTCTGTTTGGAGTGAGCCGTTCATATGGCCTGTCACTAACAGGGTGGCAAATCTGAGACGCGGAGAGATTAAAGTAAGAGAGGAGATTAAGAAAAGCCCTCAAAACTATGAGAGTATCTTGTGGATCAATCCAACAGGCCCATTACTACATCCCCGACCTAAACAGCACACCAAAAAAACGACTCAAATCAACGTGCGCGTGCGTCCTGCAGATACAAGTGAAGCTTGTGGCGGAATGCAGCGAGACGACTTGCTCGTGTAATGGCCAAGAACATTTACCCCGCCAAACGCCTTCCTGTGGAGGACAAATTAGATTTGCTTAAGCGTCCCCCCTTTGTGCATGATGGATATTATATTATCCACGGTCCCCAGCTTAGTTTAGGATAGGGGAAACAAGCCCACCAATGTTGCAACATGATATCCCCATGTGGGCTCTATATAGGCTATCTAGGCCTGCTTTGTGGACTTCTTCTAGATGCCTAGCAGGGACAATACATCTTAGTTGGCCTATAGGAACGCCAACATGTAGGCCTGGCTTTGTAACTGTGTGCGCAGCTTGCGTCCTTTTTTCTTTTTAAACCAAAATGACCACAATATTTTGCGTTTATAAACTGCACCAATTCAGAACAACCATTTGTTGTTGTGAATTGGTGGCCTCATTAGCTCTCATATTATATATTTACTAGCCTATATTGTCTATTTGTATTTGCATAACATCTTAAATGAAACGTGGTTGAGGCGTCAACATGTTTTGAAATGTAGGCGCATGCATTAGTAAATAAAGACGTCATCGAAATGGAAGGCCCTATAAGTGACCCTACAGGCATTATTACGACGAAGTAGGCGTTTTCCATTTCATCTGGACTTTATTGAAAATGGGCTCCGTGTTTGCGTGGAATGGGCTCCCCCAGTACTGAGCATTACGCGGGGCATGTGTGTGCACGGCGCGCGGTAGCCTCGTCCTGACAGTCGCGTGGGCCCGCCAACTGACAGCCCTTCCCTCGCTGCGCGAGCAAAGACGCTCGCAGAAAATCACTTTCACAACAAGGAGGCCCACTCTGCGCGAGGATTTACGGCGTGTCCTATTTCGCTGTTTTCAAAACACGTGGGGCCTTATTGAGGGCAGTTAAGTGAACATGGGCGCGTGACCGATGTTTGAGAATTACAAATTATTCATACGTTGGAAATTAGAATTAGCGGTATGCATATCTTTGTGTGAGATGTAGGCTGTATATGGGCTCACTGGATGCCATAGCAGAGCTGACTTTAACAAAGCCTGATGTTGGACAAAATGCAGGCTACAGCTGCCCTTGTTGGAACAAAATGTCCGTCTCCAAGCAAGGTTATGTTGAAAAGGTACAACAGTTAGCCTACATGTTCAGCCCTTTCCTTTAGTTGTAGCCCTCCGGCTATACCGTCCCAACACATCTCTGCCTTCAGCTTCAGCCATGCCAGGACACACTGTCTAAATCGCTTAAAGGAAATAGATGATAAGGGTCACCAAATACGATGTAACCTATTTTGCCGCACTTCCTGGAGAGGGATGTGAGGTAGTCATACCTTTTATGGATTTGAACTAATAAGGATAGGCCTACCTGTCGTTAAGAGCTCTCATACACACACACACACACACACACACACACACACACACACACACACACACACGCACGCACGCACGCACGCACGCTCGCACACACACACACACACACACACACACACACACACACACACACACACACTTCTGACATTTGAAATGGGGAAAGCAAAAATGTTGACGGGAGAATGAAGTGTCCCAATCAAAAAGTTAAATCTTACTTTGCTGTTCCGTAATTGACCGTATCCCAAGAATATCTGTAACCGAATGCGACGAGGGCCAAATCCTGTGCATAGCCATGTGTCCAGGAAGGGTAGGCATGCCTTGGGGAGTGGGCACCTTGGTACCCGTGGCGCCAATGGACGTCGGATAAGAGTACAAGTGGTTGTAGGGTATGGTGGGTTGCGGCGGAGGGTGCCCCTGCTTGCTCGACTCGTACTGGTTCTGTTGGGACAGATTCCCGATCTTGTTGCGCAGGATCCGACTGATGGAGCTCACGGAGGGCAGGTTAAACTTGTCGCACACCCCATCTGCGAGTAACCTGTCCCGAATCTCCCAGGCAAAAATCCCGGGGTCTCTCTGCTTGTATGTCCGTATGTGCTTGACCACCGTGGGTGTGGTGACTCTGGGCTTGCTGCCCCCGATGGCCCCCGGCAGTATGGAGCCGGTCTCGTTGTAGCGGGCCAAGATTTTACTGACGCAGCCGTGCGAGACGCGCAGCTGTCTGCTGATGTCGCACGGCCTGATACCCAGCTGAGCCAGCTCCACTATGCGGAGGCGGATGGCGTTGGGCAGCGGTCTGCCGTTGACGAATACTCCCCCGAGTTGATTCACCTCTCCGAAGGCCGGTTCTGGCACCATAAAACAAACAAAGATGCATGAGCCGAGTTCAATGGACCGCTTCCCAATCGCTTTCAAAAGCATGGGTTTTTTCATAGTTATTAATCCAATCGATGCACATCATTTAAACGTGTTCACATGCCGTGAGATGACAGTAATAACCTGCCCATTTGTATCTATTCAAATTGAGTTGAAGCATGGATTGTATAATTTTTTGAAAGGGGCGATGATACAGAAATTATATAGGCTATTGATGTTCCTTTATTTACAAAACCACATGCCTTTAAAAACGTCAATTTTTCTGTATGGGGAATCCATTTATTTAATGCGCATATCCCAACTCTTATGATTTGATATCGGGTCGGATGAGAAAAAAAAACTACAATTGTTTGTTTTTGTGAGATGAAATTTAGGAAGAAGCAAAAGACCGTGCGGACATTCATACTTAGTTCAAAACTTTCTTACGGGTTATTGTTCTTCTCTTCCAATGAATTTTAGCAAAGACTAAATAGCGCAGCGAATTCAGAAACCCTTGCTTTTTTTCCTTTTCGGCGAACGTTCTACCGCCCCTTGCATCCTCGAAAACCAAACTTTGTAACGCGGACTCACCCATCATGTTGTGTCCACAGATGATGAACGTGGTGTCCGAGCTGCACCTCGCGTGCGGGTATGCGTCCGAGTCCAGTGTCGCGAGCCTCCAAAATTATGTCAAGGAAATCCTTTGGTGCGCCACTGCTACGATAATGAGCGAGAGGGACAAATTTGCGATCTGTTTCCTGGCTGTAGGGGAGACAGGCTTACATTTCAATCTCGGGAAACCGTGGGCTGGACTTTGAACACGTTTCACTTCTGTTAGACGCTCTGCGCCAATGGCGCGGCGAGGCTGTACCAATTCGCCTTCCCATTGGTCTAAAACGTTGACATGACATGTGCGTACCAGGACTTCCCCCCCCCTCCCTCCTCTTTCACCAGGACCAACGTAGGTCTACCGCCATGAATTCCAGGGGTTATACCAACAGATATGGTGAGTATATGGCAGTATCAGGATGGTTCTATCTCTGAATCAGGTACTCCACAAAGATCTGACGACAGTTTAGCATTAGCCAATTGCATGGACTTTGGCATGTTCATACATCGTGTACAAATTGCATTTTTATTTAAATACATGCGTTCTTTGTATAAAGTGTCAGTCACACGATTGAATGTGTAATAACATATAGGCCTGCATAGGACTACAAATAATGAGCGAACATCCTCGTCAAAATAGATTGTATAATGTGAGCTTACAGGGAATTTAGAGGAACTAGGTTTATAGGCCTACAACCTCCTTAAGTAATAAATAATATTATTATTAGTTACAGAAACCTATTGAGCATAATACATTATAGACAGACAATACTTTTATTTTGAAGTTGTAACAATTTTAATCTTGAATCGGCCTACTTTGTATTTTTCTTCTTTTTTTCTGTTATCGACATTAAGTGCAAACTAGCTGGATGGTTTGCAACACATGCCATTTCACTGGACAATCTAAATGCCGCATTACGCAAAGCATATCATTGAAGGTCGTCTGAATGTAGGCTATTTTAGTGGTTTTTGTGACCCCCGCGATATATGCTTAAACCGTTACGTTTTTAAAATGTGCACTTGAATTGGTTTGCATTCATAAGCAAGGGCCACTTATATGTTATCCGAAAGGCCTACCTTTCCTAAAAAAAAAAATATCACCCAAGCCTACAACTTGCAGCCACGTACCATGCAAGTCGAAGCATATAATCTAAGCACCTCATCGTTAAGCATGGCGAATGGAAATGATGTAGGATCCGTGCACGGCGCGCGACTCGAACGTCCCCTTAGAAGCAACGGTAAACATTGGGATTTCTCACGGAATATCACTCTGCAGCTCCCCGGGTGTTCCCTGAATATCTGGGAGGTGAGTCCCTTGCCCCCGCCGCTCCCAGGCCACTAATGCGTCAAGGATAATGTTTACCATTGGGGAAACCTGCTCAATTTGTTTCTATTGCGGTCGCTTCCGGTGGCTGAAATAACAGCAAAGGTCATTTCTGGGATCAAAGGCCCCTTGGAAACCACAAGATCATCTCGACTCAGACATTTAAAATGCATCCCGTTTAGAATATTTCTGTTTATTTGAACACTGTGCGCGTTCTTACTGCCGCGTAGTCACTGGGCCAGCTGTCAAAGCCAGTGAGCACGCGGCACCTGAGAAGAACAAATACAGCGCGCGCTATCTTACCCGTTCAGCACGCGCACACAGCATACCCGGCAAATACTGGGCCCTCCTTTTCTACATGAAATATCTTTCACGTCAAAGATATTTCCAGTTGAAATTCTTATATTAGGCCATTTGTGCATTTGTTGTAGGTATTATTAGTTTTGTATTAATTTTGTATTATTAGTATAGCCTATAATATTATTATATAGGCCTAGGCTATTATATTATTAATATTATTATAGGCCTACACATATAGCCATATTGAATAATGCCACACGTTAGGGTTAGTGTTTTGTGCGGATTGTGTTTTGTGTGGTCTAAGTCGGTCTGTACAAAATGAATCCTGTTGTCTGTTGGAATAGGTATTTAGGCTATTGCAGTGCAATTTAATTGTGTGACATCAATTTATTATTGGGCCCTGTATTATACAAGTCAATCCGCTCATGCTCATCAGTTTATGTCCCAATGACGAAAGTCGCACGCATGGCCGCCTGCACAGACTATATGCTTGTCATGCAAAAACCCGCATCGTTCACTGACAAAAAGTGTCTGTTGAATGAATTGTTCATACTGCCACTTGGGATTCGTAGATGTTGTGACGATTGACGTTCAAGAAGCGAAACGCAGATCCGCTGCTTTCTAAGGTCTTAACCGGTCATTAGTCTCGCCCATGAGTTCTGCTTTCTTTACGGTGTTTAATGTGTTGGGTCAGTGCTTTGTGATAGGCTATATGCCTGAATACGATAATCTTATATATATGGGCCATAATAATAACAACAACAACAACGGTGTAATGGAATTTAGAAATAATATAGCCTATATTTACATTAAAGGGCCTATAGCATGGACAAAAGTACCTAGGCTACATACGGCCTATTACAATAATTTAGAAGAGATAGCTGTGAAGTTGTCTAGGTCATCTTCCACCCTCAACGGTTTTGCATACATCTATGGTACAAACTAAAATAAGTAATGATCCAACAAATGTGGCCAACATCTAGAGTGAGGCGAAGGCGGACAGGAGCCTATGCAGGCTAATATGTCAACATTCAAGTGCAGTTCAAATGCCGAGCCAACCCAACGCTTCTACATCTCAATTAACCAGGAGCTGTGTCAAGACATGCTGCACTGCTAATGGACGGTCCCGAGAACACACGATGAGTGACATGCTGGAAAGGCTCAGCTGCACAAATCCAGGAACAACTCCTATATCCGAGACGATAACGGTCAGTGGTCGTTGTGGGCCTAACTAGGCCGACGTAAAGGTAACCGAGGGCAACTCAAACCATGTTAACAAGGGCACACGGCGGATCCTTTATGAAGATTAGGCTTAATATATCCGTTAAAAGTAAGGTAGCCTATAGGCTAAGGTTATGACTCGTTTTTTGAATTTTTTTCTAAAAGGCCTCATATCTTATCTTATTTTCATATCTTAAATCATCAGCCAGCATTATTAAATGTAGGCTATTTGTATAGTGATATTTAAAACAGGATATTGGTCTTTATTGAATTTTTTGTTAAATCAATCTCATTTCGTGTCCAACAATGTAAATTAATCTCGTTAATGTATGTATAATTACTCTTAGTTTTTGTTTACTATTATTATTAATAATAACGAGTAGTATTATTGTTATTATTATTAATATTGTTATTGTTATTATTATCAGCATTATCTTCACAATTATTATTGTTATTATGAAATGGAAAGCTTTAGGCTATTATTTCTCGGATGAATTAGGCCTACATCATCCAGGCGGCCAAAAATCTTTATTTTCTGCTTGTAGCCTGCCTAGAAAATGTGTCATTTTATCTTACAGCTCCTTCTTTAATAGTATAATTTGCAAACATATGAAGAAATACGATTCAGAATAATGGATAATATACAAAGGAGGCAGGCTACAATTAGCCTAATCTAAATTAAACTTGTTCTGCAAACCCCCAAATTGCTGTTTATTGCATTTGAGGTTGTTTCAGCAATCAGATCCAAATCCATGATGACAATGGCTGCTTTAGACATCGACTCTAATTTTGAGGTGGCTACGACCAGACCCAATTTGTGTGATATTGTCCATGGCATGGCATGTGAAGACATATTTAGGAATTGTAATACCTGCTTTTTAATTAGTGTTATTTAACTAAACATTTAGTATGTACTCGGTAGAACTTTGTCAATGCAATTGTCCTAATTTGGTCTATGTTGATAATAATGGAATAACGGTTCATTGGTGATTAGTGGAATTAAGCTATCCGTCATGGTTTGAAGAGGTTATGCATAGGATGGAACCCTAACTCGTACGTAGTAACATACAATGTGGGCAATATAGTGAGGTGCACTGATCTAAAATAAAATAAAAAAGGTAGCCTACCTCTATTGGCGTAATATCTGCCAGTGGAGGCTCGTGTTCGGTGTATTCTAAACCACCCTGGTCGACCAATTGTTGCATCACCATGTTCCGGTGGGTCCACTCAACGAGGCACGCAGCACAAGGGAAAACTCATTCTCTGCGGTAATAAATAGGATATGGGAAGTTATGTCATATTTGAAGTTAATCACATATGTGTATATCGATTCCACCGGACAGCGTACATTTGATGACACATTTAGAGCTGGTTCTGATTCTGTTTATTTATCCTGGTTAATAATACTACTAACAACAATAATAATAATAATAATAATAATAATAATAATAATAATAATAATCACTATCATCATGATTACCATAATAATCAGAATCAAAATCGTATTCACGCTGGGCCAAGACTAGATATTGCAGGATCATCATTGTAGGCTATATACTCACAGCACTCAATTTGTTTAGGTATTGCAAAAGGATTATGATGAAGAATAATCTGTCTGTCAAACCAAGAAAATGAATCTGTATATCGATACCCTCAACAGCGTCATTGAAATTCTGTCAAAAAAGACGTTATAGACAGTTAAACCGTTAGCGACCCTCACTCCCCCTGTATCATCCTCTGTGCTCAGTATCATCACACCTTATTGACAGTGTTGCAAAGTGAGATGCCAGCCAAAGGCTTCCTTCGTGCAGTGTCATGTCGGTCTGCATGCAGGACGGCCTGCCTCGGACATGTTGCTCCTCCGCTAAACGTCTGTCCTATATGGACACTTTTTGTTTTATAGCGCACAGAGTATAGCGCTTCCAACCCAGCGAAGGTCTGAACCCAGTGATGGTCCGAACCCCCCCCCACCCCCCGCCCCCC
>JAOTIX010000111.1:12959216-12986055 GCA_027123715.1 Gaidropsarus macrophthalmus
TGTGTGTGTGTGTGTGTGTGTGTGTGTGTGTGTGTGTGTGTGTGTGTGTGTGTGTGTGTGTGTGTGTGCATGTGCGTCCGTGTTGAATAACACTGTGTTCTGATCTTACCTAAGAACAACATTACAGCTATTCCAAATAGCACTTGTAGTTACAACGGAGTACAAAAGAAGACCACGGTTCTGACAACTTGACTGGTAACATATTTGGGGGTAGGGCAGCAGCAGTCTACTCAAGTCCATACCTGAATACTAGTGTTCCACTATATGCCGAAATCTGTGGGCACATTGGCAGTTACAGAGCCACCCAAATCCCAATTTCCTTCTCAGATGATGGTGACCTGCCAAAGTACGGTAAACTGCTTTGGGATCCATGAAGGAAACGTGTTTAATGAATGAGGTGGTGGCAGGATATGTGCAAGGCTTTCCATCTATGGCTCTATTTCAATAACAAGGTCCTAACAACAGCTGTGATAGTCAACACAATTGTACTTGGAGTTCCCCCCCACCTCCATGTAAACACTGGGGTCCCGATTCAGGGCTGCAACTGCAGCTTTACGAGTCAAGTCGTCGTAAAGTTTGGTATAGACAAGAAATGTAAACCATGCGATGGGTTCGTGGTTCTACACTGATGTGGACATGAATAGAACGTGTACATAAGGCTGCTGAATGCGATAACCTCTCTCTTTGTGACAGTGTGACTGTACTTCTCCGTTGGGTTCGTGGGTTAGCTTTAGATCACTTATCTGTGTTATCTAACACCTAAGCTCTCAGCGTGAAGACCAGATTGCTATAGAGATCAGTGAATCACAAGTTGTAACAAGGTTAAAGGCTGAACGTGTACAGCAAACATTGTGGTTAGGTTACGCATGTTCCCCTTCGCCTTTACGGTCTAAGTCAGTTTGGTTAACGATGGCAGGACTCTTTTGGCAGACGCCCCTTGACCACACTAGCACGGCAAGCTAATGTATGCTGAGAGGATCAGCCTACTTAATGATTGTACCGTTATCCCGGTCTACCGTAACTCAATTTCCGGCCTCTTACTTCCTATGAGCGGTGTGTGGCAGATACCCCTCCCGGGAAGGAACAGAATATGAAAATCACAAGATTAAAAACACTGAAGATGAGGAGAACAACTTTGGATATTTTGACAAAGAAATATTGGTACATGCGACAGAGAGGATCTCCCTCTGTAAGATGTCCCTCCCTCCTTCTCGCTGCTAAAGCCGAGCAACCCAAATGTCCCGCCCTCTCTCCCGCCAATAACGCTCATCCTGTGTATCCCATTCCAGGCGTTCCGTCGTGAGAGAGGACGCCCAGGAACGACGTTAGGGCTAACGTGTGTAAAGACACACGTGTCATCAAAAGGAAAAGGACTATTGACACCCTCGGCCGGGTCCTTGATGATGTGTGTATGTGATGTGAGCTAGCCAGTCGACCGAACTTACCATTTTTCAGCTCATGTTTCACAGTAAACAGGTCACCTTCCTTTGAAGATCCCTCCATCGGGGATGGCATCGTAATATGGTATTCCGACTAATAACGCACCTTGCTGCCCGCAACGCCGCCGCTGTAACCTAGCGAGTCATCGGGATGTTATATCGTGTGGATGCGTTGAAGTAACGCTATCGCATTTGGTAGCAAAACTTGATGATATATTGGCTGAATTGTTGTTGCTATACCAAAGCAGCAAGCAGCAAAACCTGATAGGAAACACTTGCTTCTACCACACCAACGCCACTACCTTTTCGCAACAGAGTTCCCCCTCCTGCGTGATTGGGGTTGCTATGGGAGAATGTCCCCGCTGATTGGCTCGTTTTGGTGTCACTGGAATGACGTGCCCGCCCACTTCAGAAGAATTCCCTCTACCTCACAAATCGTCATATAACCCTCTCAAGTCCACTAGGTGGCGACAGTGTACGCAAATCCCGTACATTGCGTAGCATGGTAGACTGCAAAAAAACCATCTGATTCAGGGGAAATCCTGATTTTATGCACCGGTCTGACGGCAATAAGATTGCAATGATTTGAAAGAATGTCATTGCCAGTGACTGCTCTGTAATTGCTGTGCATATGACTCTTGTCATATGCATGACTCATATGAATCTTGATTAAATAATAAAGGTGGTCGGAACACCGACCATAACCACATCTATATCAACATGACATGACATGGTATGGCATGAAACATAATGACTTCAAGATTCAAGATGATTCAAGATTCAAGATGGTTTTATTGTCATACGCACAAAAATTACAGAGCAGTCGCTGGCAATTAAATTCTTTAGTCCTGGGCTCCTCCAACAGTGCAATATAGGACAAAAAAAAAATATAAGACAATACAAGTATAAATGCTGAGACTTAAGTAATACAAATAAGAATACTAATTAAAAAAATACAATAATAATAATAATAATAATAATAATAATAATAATAATAATAACAAGAACAAGAACAATAATAATAATAAAAAGTAAATAAGTAAACGTACGTGTTTATCCGGACGTCGACGAGAATAAAGTGACAGGTTAAAGTGTCATCGTAGTGAGCTAAGTATAGCTCAGGAGTTCAGTAATCTTGGGATAAAACTATCCCTGAGTCTTGATCAGACTTGACCAAATAAAATATCAGAACATATACAGGCACTGTTTTACTGAATGAAATCTAGTTTACCCCTACAACCCTAATGTTTAATTTGGAAGTTTGGAAGTTATGACGTCCAATTGGTTTGTTTTAAACGTGATCGTGTCTCTCCCTTGTGGCAGTGATCTGCAATTGCTTCTAGAATTGTAGCGATTACTGAACTGAATTGAATGTAGTTATTTTTCCGTTGTGTGGTGTCTTTGCAGTTGTTGTCAAGACATGGTCCATAGCTCTTTCTTTTAGACAGGATTATTTAATTATTGACAGGTAAACCTTACTGGCAAACAGACCTGATGAAAGACGTTCCTAGCCAGGAAAAGGACATTTATGGTGAGGCGAATCAGCATAAACTGTATAAAGTAGATTCTAACACATTTGATAGAATATCAAATGCATTTGGAATAAAAACGTATAACGGATAGCATTGTCAGCTGCGTCACCCAGAAGAGGGTGAACTTTAACCGACTTCGACCACAAATGAGTTTTAGGGTCTCAGCCCTAGATCAGCCAATCATATCGACACTTCCAAACGACAGCCAATCAGCTTCTGGTGCGCTTCGGCCCAAGTGTGACGTTGTAAGTGGCTACTTGACAGCTACTTCTTTCGCAGCGCAGTTTGTGCTTGACCTCCCTTCCAAAATGGCTTGTGTTCGAGCCCTTGGTGTGCTCTCCAGAGTAGCATCAAAGAGATACCCTGCGCTTACAGGTAAACCATATTTTTCTCTTACTGGAGAAATGCAGCCAGTTAGAGAAAATCTTACCACTGAAATTGGTCTTTGAGGGTGAATGACTGTTAGCCTGTTAGCTTGGGTCATAGCTGTGCTATGTATGTGTGTGTGCTAAAGGTAGGGCATTTGTGAATTAAAACTGACGTGGAATCATCTGTATTTGTTCATTTTAGAATAATTGTGGGTATTCATGTAGCTGCACCATATATATATGCACATATTCAATCAAAATCTGTATTGATGATCGATCGCTCATTTATTGTAGGCTAGCTTGCATCTCTATGTTAGTGCTAACCGGCTTAGTGTCGGCTATTTGTTTTGTAATAATCGATTCAGGAAGGCGCAAACTACGATGGCTCCCTTTGAGTTGGTTACATGGTTGAGTGGTTGTCGACTCGACACCGTTTTGAGCCAATGTTTATTTCATTTGACAACACACGCCTGGCTTGCCACTTCCCGAACCCATCTGATGCATGGTAGAAGGGCAATGTAGGTGAGGGGTCAGCCGCAGCCAGACACTAGGGCATGGAGTTGCTGCTAGAGACGTTGAGGTCATGGGAAGAATATCCATAATACTTGTATACGTTGAGTGATGAATTTAAATGTGTTTTATTGCAAATCAGTTGGCTCAAAGATCAGTGCGGCAGATCATCGTCTTTGACTAACCTTGGCCCATATACAAACGCGCAATACCCTTACTTGTATCAGACATAGTCGATTAAAATTGTGTTGCTGTTTACATTACATTATATTATCCGATGCAAGCATCAATAGCGTTATTCATGTATATAAATGATTCACTTAATCATTCACTTATTTTGTTTGTTGTTTGAATTTTGAAGGCTCTTCCACTCGTACCTTCTCCGTTGCCTCCACCATGCTAGGTATTTTTTTGAATTCTCACAAACTTCAAAGTGTCATAGAAAATGTATATTATGAATCGTGCCACGTGAAATAGTTAAATAAAATGTCTTTTAATTTTTAGTCCGAACCCACGTGAACTATGAAGTCAAGGGAGATGTGGCCGTTATTCGGATTAACGACCCGAATTCCAAGGTTTGACTATTTTACATTAAGTTAACAGAATGGGACGCAACTAAATTGCACGACACATGTACACAATGGACTTCATTTCAATCTTGATTGTGCCTCCACTCATCACCCCTCACCCCCCCAAACCAGGTGAACACCTTGTCAGTACAAATGCAGAGGGAGATGTCTGAGGTCATGGAGGAGGTGTGGGCCAACAACGCTGTGGAGAGTGCCGTTCTCATCTCCTCCAAGCCTGGCTGCTTCATTGCCGGAGCTGACATCAAGTAAGCCTGAAGTGCACTGTGCTTGCGTTCCCAAGACCTTCTGTATCACAAAGCTTTTGTTTCTATCAACAGCATGATGTAATGATGAGCGTGGTGGTCAGTTGTGTCTGATCAGTGCCAGCAATCACAAATTCGGTTCTTTTGACCTCTTGCGCTGCTTAAAGTAACATACTGTTGCCCGATTAAGTCTGCAACATATGTTGAGGTTATTCATAAGAACTAGTAGGATAAGAATGGCTAGACTCAAAGTGACACGGTCACAAGCTCATTCCATGGTGGTTCAGGGTCTTTTTTATAAAGTTTATTTAGGGTTGAGTAAAAAGAATAAAGAATGTGGCTAGACGCATATTTCCAACAACAACCACTGTATAGCGGAGGGTTGTGTAGAAGTTGGTGATTTTCAGGATAACGCAAGTTTCAGTCCGGTGCTTGAAATATTCCGCCAATGAGCAAATACTTCTGGTTCAATTCTTTATTCTCGGTTTCACGCAGGATACGTTAACAACTAAATGTTCTCTCTGCAGTTGGATTGTACGGAATCAACTGCTGGGCACAACTTCTTTAGCTCTCACTGTAACCTCTAACTTACTGACTCTAACTCTAGGTTCCTCCTTGCTGGGTTCCTGGCTTATTATTTTTTGGTTACTCTACACATACAACAGTATATCAAAATACATTTAGGGGGTAGGGCTCACAGTTACCCCAATCATACTGGTTTGACATACAAAAGATGAATAGCTGTTCTGTTCATTCAAATCAAACCAATCACAAACCGCCTTCAACGTCTCCAGGTTGAACAACTGGCGAGGTGTGATATCTGGGCTGGATGGGCCCCAGACCTGTGGGTGTGTGGGGGATCCCTGAATACACATACGTTCTTTGATCAACTCCTCAAGCATATAGGGGGGATAGGGACAGACGTCTGGCAAAGGGAAACCTCTTGTTCAACATCCTGGTTGAACATCTCAATACCTTTAAGATCAACAGGGGGTTGGAGACAGGCGTCTCGACGAGGTAGTCGTATCCATAGTAATCATAGTAGTCCTCGTAGCCGTAATACTCTGGTCGAAGTCGGTTAAAGTTCACCCTCTTCTGGGTGACGCAGCTGACAATGCTATCCGTTATACGTTTCTATCAATCAATCCCTCATTCATGTTATCACACAGGCTCATCATCACTCACGATATTCAGTATTCAAGGGCTGGTTTGTTTTTGACAGTATAAGCTAGCTAGGTGCTCTCTTCCGGCTGCTGCACACGTTATGACTTAAGGAAATAATGAAAAACTTATTAATTTCTGCCGGCAATCCTTTCTAGTAGTTGGGGCCAATGAAAAGGGGCCTGGAAGGGAGGGGCGTGAGGGCAGAAACCATTTGTAGAATTATCCATTCCTCAACAGATGGTTTGACCTAATATAATGAAAACGATTCTGTCTGATCCAAACATTGTTCACTCTCCTTTTCGCAGCATGATCCAGGCCTGTAAGTCCACAGAGGAGGTGACTCTGCTGTCTCAGGAGGGCCAGAAGATGTTTGAGAAGATTGAGAAATCCCCCAAGCCTATCGTGGCAGCCATCAATGGTTCTTGTTTGGGAGGAGGCCTTGAGGTAAGTGCAACCACATACTTCGTATTGTACCACGGTTCAACAAAGGGCTGCCACTCACCCACTGCTTATAAGCCTTTGACTAATGGTATTGTGTATCTAGGTCAAATAGACCTCTGTAATGAATGTGTTTTGAGACTATTTTGAGAAAAAATTGTATCTAATCTTATTCCGTGTGCCTTTCAGTTTGCCATCTCCTGCCAGTACAGAGTCGCCACCAAGAGCAAGAAGACCGTTCTGGGAACACCTGAAGTCATGCTGGGTCTTCTGCCCGGAGCTGGAGGAACTCAGAGACTTCCCAAGATGGTAGGATTCAGCTTTTATGTTCCTATCTCATCCACTTAATGCACAACGGAGTGGGTCGAATACAGGAAACGACACGTAGCATAGAGCTACTGTTTCGGAATCGAGTCTTTGTCGTGTGAACGCTTGTTGTCCACCTTGTTATATTCGTGTTGTTTGGCTTTATTTAGTTTATGGGGATCCACACGGATCCATTTACGGTTTTACGGTTCCGTCATACTATTGGTGACTTCCCTGTCTCCCCCTTCCCTGCGGTTGTCGTACTGTGTAGGCGACGGACACTATTAAGTACAAAGTGGAAAAAGCGTTCCACTCAGTCTGATGAATGTGTCCGTGTGACCTGCAGGTGGGCATCCCCAGTGCCTTCGACATGATGCTGACTGGGAGAAATATCCGAGCGGATAAGGCCAAGAAGATGGGACTGGTGCACCAACTGGTGGACCCTCTTGGTAAGACGTGTAAAATCATGGTTCAATGTTTGAAGTATGTTGCGTACTGCTTGCAGCAGGCGCAAACTGATCTTTCTAATGCTTAGACATAAATGCCATGGCCTTGTTTTGATATTTCGGGCGTTTCTACTTAATGTAATGAAAATGTGCTCCCCTTGATGGTCACTGGGCTAGTTTATCTAAACTTTGTTCAAACGTTAAAATAAACAGGGTTGCCATTGGTTTCCCTGCTTGAGCAAGATGTGTTCTCATTGAGGCTCCTGTACTCACTCCCGTCGTTCTCCGTGGTGTCTCAGGGCCAGGACTGAAGGGCCCGGAGGAGAGGACCATGGAGTACCTGGAGGAGGTGGCCATCGACTGCGCCCGTGGAATCGCCGCCAAGAAGATCACTCTGACCAAAGAAAAGGGCATGATGCAGAGTGAGCAAACCACCTCCCGCCTGGCGACCGAGACTCCCGTCTCGTGACCCGGCGTCCTCTCTCTTATCCACACCTCCTTCTCATGCCTCCTTCTCATGCCTCCTTAGAGCTCCAGGACTACGTCATGGGCTACCCGATGGTGCGCAACCAGATCTACAAAACGGTGCACGGCAAAGTGATGAAGCAGAGCAAGGGGCTCTACCCCGCGCCTCTGAAGATCATCGACGTAAGCCATGCCCGCCTTCTCCATGGTGTTCCTCAAGCAATAGCTGGGCCACAGCCTGTGTTGTATTCAGCTTTTAAGTCTGACGTCACACACGACTTCCGGGTCCAAACCAAAAGTCAAACCTGTCTCATTCATGTTATCACATAGGCTCATCGTCACTCACGATATCCAGTATTGAAGGGCTGTTTTGTTTTTGACAGTATAAGCTAGCTAGGTGCTCTCTTCCGGCTGCTGCTCACATTATGACTTAAGGAAATAATGAAAAACTTCTTAATTTCTGCCATCTCTGTGAGTACACAATCCTTACCGGCTGCACGATCCTTTTTGCGCATACACGTTGAGTTCTCTCTCTCTCATTACTATTATTATAATCACACTATCAAGGACACCGATCAGAAATACCTACCTGCCTAAACGGATACAGTACGCTGTGACCGTGTGAATCATCTGTGCATGCACAGAACGTTGGATCGTTTCTTTCTCATCATCTTGAAAACGAAAGAACGACAGTTTTCCCAATCCATTTGTATTGGCTTCAGATGGGTTCAAAGAGTGGGGTACGCAACACTGAGGCATTTTTACACGTAGATCAGTCGGGACACATTGTTGGGCCCGGCTGTGGGGTTGGGCCCGTATATAGAGTGATGACGTAGCAACATAAAAGCCGAATTGGGCTTGTTGTGTGATTACGGAGGATGACTTGCCCATGGCAATGTTTTATTTTTATTTTTTTAAACGATTTATCCAATCAGAGCGTAGTGAGACAGTTTTTAACTTGAGTCCCAGGTAATGTGCTGATATTTGTGTTCCCGTGGTTTCAGAGTGTGAAGGCTGGACTGGAGCAGGGCTCAGGAGCAGGGTATCTGGCAGAGTCTCAGGTGGGGATGAGATACTTGGTGCTTTGTATCGCTGGTGCTTCTGCTACACTCACGACTCATTCATAGTATGCCGGATCTGATGCAAGTGCCAGTCGCATATTTCTGTATCTTGTTTTTCCATGCAGAATTTCGGTCAGTTGGCAAGGACAACAGAATCCCAGGCTCTCATCGGCCTTTATCAGGGCCAGGTGATCTGCAAGAAGAATCGCTTTGGGACTCCTGCAAAGCCTGTGAAGTAGGTTTGGGGATAAGCACCCGCTCTGTACATCCATTTACAAGACGAGGGTGATGATTATGATGCCATTTGTCGACAGAATAATTTATTCTATAATGTACAGCTCAAAGTGTGTCTCTGGAACATTTCAGTGTAGAGATTACTTTGTTTACGAATAATGAAGTGACTGTACTGGACGATAAGTGTCAAATTGTGCTGAGACGTTGCAGTTTAAAGTGCGTTCTTCAATGATGATTTTATAACGCCATAAATCCGAATATAACGGGGTAACCCAACCTCAGCAATTTATTTCTGAAGTCAAATGAAAAGCCTCTAAATGGAGATGATAGCGGAGCTTAGTTAAGTGTGTGTGTGTGTGTGTGTGTGTGTGTGTGTGTGTGTGTGTGTGTGACTCCCCCATCAGGACGCTAGCCATCCTGGGAGCAGGTCTGATGGGTGCTGGCGTGGCCCAGGTGACTGTGGATAAGGGCATCCACACCATCCTCAAGGACACCACAGTGCCGGGCCTGGCCAGGGGCGAGCAGCAGGTCTACAAAGGGTCAGTCTCAGTCCATTATGTCTGGAATGTTAAGTTATGTGTCAGGGGGAATTTAGGAGACCGGGCCTAAAGCAGTTGGTGTTGCGAGATAGAATCTACTTTATATTTATGTTAATGTTAATATTTCTGGTTTCTCTGTCACCATACATTCCTTCCACTGGTTATGTGACGAAATTGATAGTGGGAAGGTAGCATACGGGTCAAAATTATAAGTGGCTTGATGTTTAACAAAAAATTATATAATTTGACATACAAATAAGCTGGTTGTAGAACATCAAAGCTTTTCTGTTTGGGAATTCCGACGTCAAGAAGTGAGGCTGTTTCTTGACTCATTTCATAAAAAATACAACTCCACTAAATCTCCTGATGTCCCCCCCCCTCCTGACCAGACTGGATACCAAGACCAAGAAGAGAAGCATCACGTCGTTCGAGAGGGACTCCATCCTGTCCAACCTGACGGGCCAGGTGGACTACAGCGGCTTCGAGAAGGCCGACATGGTGATCGAGGCCGTGTTCGAGGACATCAATATCAAGCACAAGGTCCTGAAGGAGGTGGAAGCTGTGAGTACAGAGCGGACCGTCCCAGGGGCTCCGCTCCACTTCTGGGCTCATCTGAGGAACCACTAAAACACTCTCCCTCCGGTTCTCCCTGAGGGGATGCAGAGCTGCAATGGAATGATTTATAATTTGGTAGTATCGTGAATGAAATTTTATTTCGTCTTTTTATTTTTACGTTTTACTCTAAATATATATGTGTATTATTTATATGAAGTTATCCTTCACTTTATGCCTTGAGTGACGTTATTATTTTTCCTCTGGGATTAATAAAGAACAGGGCTTGGACAGAGGTTTACCAGTAACTAGAATCCATAACCGTAAATACCTAATCTAACCTAACGCAATTTGTTTCAGGTCATTTCTCCGCACTGTATATTCGCCAGCAATACCTCCGCGTTGCCCATCAAGGACATTGCGGCTGCCAGTAAAAGACCAGATAAGGTTGGTGATCAATGGACTCTTGTCTCTAATTGGATTAAGCGTGGACAGCCTTCTCCCTCAACCACCCCACTCCCCGGCCCCCCAAGTGAATCAGCAGCTGAAAAAGGAATCTTGTGAATCGTTTTTGCATTCATTGTTCCATGTCTTCGATGCATGCTTACAGAATGCCCTGCCGCTGCCTAGCATTACAGAGTCTGTCATGTCGTGTGATTTAAATAAAGGTTTGGGTCAGTGACTGAAATCCTTCCTCCAGGTGATCGGCATGCACTACTTCTCGCCGGTGGACAAGATGCAGCTGCTGGAGATCATCACCACGGACCAAACCTCCAAGGACACCACCGCCTCCGCTGTGGCTGTGGGCCTCAAGCAGGGCAAGGTCATCATCGTTGTCGGGGTGAGGGTCTTACACACGCACACTCACGTTATTTTACAGCATCAGTCCATGAAGGTGCTCTTTGTGTTACATTTTAATGATGTCCTTTTTTGGGGTGTGGGTTGTCTTGATATTAATCGCTGTTACAAATGACTATTAACAGAGAACTTTCAAGGTGTAGGGCTGTTTGTTGCAAGGAAACTAAAGTGTTATGATGTTGTGGTAGCCATGTTATTCATGCGTGTGTATGTTTCGGTTTTGTGTGTCTGCAGGATGGGCCAGGGTTCTACACCACCCGGTGTTTGGGACCCATGTTGGGAGAGGCTGTCAGAGTTCTTCAGGTCAGTTCCTCATCGCTGAACACAACATTTTTATTTATTTACTGATTAATATTGTTCAGTGGTTGTTTAATAGTGGATATTATTATTATTATTTGAATGATGCTATTCATTTTAACTATTTATTTATTTAATTATATTGTGTTTTCTTGTAAGGGGTGGGACCTAAGAAGCCAACATTATGATTGTTGTTTATTTTTTATGATTTCTATTGTGTGGGGTTGTTTAGTGTTTTTCCACGTCTGTTATTGTGCTGGTGGTCATTTCGTGTTGATTCATGATGCCTCCGGTTGCCACGGGTCTCCAGGAGGGCGTGGGCCCCAAGAAGCTGGACCAGCTGACCACCAGCTTCGGCTTCCCGGTGGGCACGGCCACGCTGGCGGACGAAGTAGGCATCGACGTGGCGGCCCACGTGGCCGAGGACCTGGGCAAGGCGTTCGGCTCGCGCTTCGGCGGCGGGAACGTGGAGGTGCTGAAGACCATGGTGGAGATGGGCTTCAAAGGTAGGGAGGCCCAGCAGGACACCCTGTGTTCGATGAAGGTTTTATCGCTTTGGTTTTTATTTACATCCAGCGCACCTGAACGTTTAATTTGCGTTGGATTGATGGATAGGCTCTTTTTATTTATTTTTAATTTATCAGTAAGAACAAATGAAGGTGTCTGCATAGGGGCAGAAACAAATATAAATGTACTTTACATATTTCTATTAAATATACCTTTTAATACATTTGTTTCAACAATAAAGGGGGAAAAAATACTTTTAAATAAATAAATCGCTGTATCAAAAACTAATAAAAAAAACAATCCTAATTCAATGAAACCTTGTCGACACGCAGGACGCAAATCCGGAAAGGGATGCTACGTGTACCAGCAGGGCATGAAGACCAAGGAGGTCAACACGGAGATCGACGAGATCATGGAGAAGTACCGGCTCACTCCCAACCCTTCAGTGTGAGTCCCTGCTCTGATCTGCAAGCTGCACGCTCATCTCTGGACTTTATCGGTTACTCATCCATAATTGATCTGAGGTGTAAACTCCAGATAAAAGGATCTCCCACATGAGATAAATAGCGCTGTTTATATGGTACACCGCTGCCACTTTCATCCTCATTGGGAGGCGTGTCATTAAGAAGCAGGTTAGGTTCCTACAGGTTAGACTGCGGACACCAGGAGCCGGTTTCCCTCCATTCAAACCTGGTTCTGTGTGTTGTTGTCCAGCTCGTCGGACTCTGACGTGCAGTACCGGCTGGTGTCGCGGTTCGTGAACGAGGCGGTGATGTGCCTGCAGGAGGGCATCCTGAACAGCCCCGTGGAGGGAGACATCGGGGCCGTGTTCGGACTGGGCTTCCCGCCCTGCCTTGGAGGTGAGGCTCCGGCCGCCTGGGGGGCTGGGGGGGAGGAACTCTGAAAATCCTCATGTTCTTTGTTGGGATTTTTGGGAAAAACACAGGCTGTGTTCATTTAGTTGAGTCTGACCAATATACACAATGTTTAATGTTGCTCAATCTTGTATGAACAAGATTTTTTTTTTGTTAATACGTATAAAATACATATTTTTGGGTAAATATCTTTCAGGTATTTTATAATTTGGGCCATGGCTATAACATATTTCCCATAAGCAATATGAATTGCGCCCATAAATTGGAAAACATTT
This sequence comes from Gaidropsarus macrophthalmus, assembly GCA_027123715.1. Classification (NCBI taxonomy): domain Eukaryota; kingdom Metazoa; phylum Chordata; class Actinopteri; order Gadiformes; family Gaidropsaridae; genus Gaidropsarus; species Gaidropsarus macrophthalmus. The sequence continues at coordinate 12,971,915 of JAOTIX010000111.1, forward strand.
TAATATTGTAAAAATATCAGTCATTGGCTGTCCTATCAATGCTCTCTTTTCAATGTCGACGTTTCTCTGTGCTCTCAGGTCCTTTCCGCTTTGTGGACACGTTCGGCGCGGACAAGCTGGTGGACATGATGAGGAAGTACGAAGCGGTCTACGGAAACCACTTCACACCCTGCCAGCTCCTACTGGACCACGCTAAAGACTCTAGCAAGAAATTCCACAAGTGAAGCGACACTCGGCCCAGCCAACACCACTGAACTAAATGCCTGATAGATTGTGACTAGAATGTGCCTAACTGATGCATAAACCATGGCTGATAAGAAACTAAATGTTAAATCCAAACCCTAAAAAAAAAATGTTGAAAGAAATTCCACAGAAGTTGTTCTATTTTGTTTTGATACCATTTGATTTTTCGTTTGTGCTGTTCAAACATCTTGAAGCGTTGAACGGTCTATTCAGCCGATTCAGCCGATGTTAATATAAAACTTATTCATACTTCTCTGGGCTTTTTTGTTGTTTTTTCTACGGTAGACCCATCTAATGAGGGAACTGCGCTATACTACGCTGTATATTTCAGCCTCTAAATTAAATTGTTTCCAAACATGCTCAAGCTGTAAAATCATTTTGAATAAATGTGATATACCATTTCATATTATTTTTTTCATCGTGTGATCAAATCATTAAAATGCAATCGGGAGTTGCATCGCGAGATGACAAAATGCCTCCAATCCAATTCGTCGGGCAAGTCACATGTCTGCTTCCCATTGTCCGCAGCCAGACACCAGCAGGGTGTGTACACACACGGCGCTACGGGAGGTTGGGGTTGGGCAGCTTGCATACTCTGGCGGCTGGCGCCTTGCTTTTTCTCTTCTCTCTCTTCAGTGGTCCTCCTCGGCGGAGTCTCGTGTCGCAGCATCCTTCTGGTAGAATGCCTCATCACTTGCTTGTTAAAGGATGCTCTGGACGCAAGATACGCAACGCATACCGTCCTGATCCGTACGGACCTAGGCAGACTACAGCAATGAAAAGGTGAGGTGTGTCCCGTAAAATAAACGCTTAGACTAAAATTGTGTTGAATAGGAGAACAACACAGCCATCGCCCCTGTATGGATAACGGATGACACGGATGATTTAAGATAACGGCTGGTGTTTATGAAGGCAAAGTAGTGGCAAAGTAGTAACCTAATATGCCGAAGATGAATACGTTGACAAGGATGTCAAAAATAAAGCCTTCGGAGTCTGTTAGGGTGGTGGTCCGGTGCCGCCCGTTAAACCGGAGAGAAGCCGGCCAAACGGAACGTGAACATATTTTGGAGATGAACGACAAACTGGGACAGATTACCATTCGGAATCCCAACGCACCGGACGATGAACCTCAGAAAACATTCACGTTTGATTCAGTGTACGGCTGCAACTCAAAACAAATGGACATCTACGACGACACGGTGGCACCCCTTGTGGAATCGGTGCTCCATGGATTCAACGGAACTATATTCGCCTACGGCCAGACCGGCACAGGTAAGACGTATACGATGCAAGGTGTGTCCAACAATCCAGAGGAACGGGGGATTGTACCAAATTCGTTTGAGCACATTTTCACTCAGATATCCAGGACTCAGAATCAGAAGTACCTGGTCAGGGCGTCCTACCTTGAGATCTACCAGGAGGACATCCGAGACCTCTTGTGCAAAGACAACAGCCGCAAGCTGGAGCTCAAGGAGAACCCGGACTGCGGGGTCTACGTCCGGGACCTGACCTCGGTGGTCACCAAGAACGTGTCGGAGCTGGAGCACGTGATGAACATGGGCGACCAGGCCCGCGTGGTGGGCTTCACCAACATGAACGAGCGCAGCTCCCGGTCCCACGCCATCTTCGTGGTGACGGTGGAGTGCAGCGAGGCGGGCGCCGACGGGGAGGACCACATCCGCGTGGGCAAGCTCAACATGGTGGACCTGGCGGGCAGCGAGCGCCAGAGCAAGACGGGCGCCAAAGGCAAGCGGCTGAAGGAGGCCGCGAAGATCAACCTGTCCCTCTCCGCCCTGGGCAACGTCATCTCGGCGCTGGTGGATGGCAGGAGCACCCACGTGCCCTACCGTGACTCCAAGCTCACCCGGCTGCTCCAAGACTCCCTGGGCGGGAACGCCAAGACGGTGATGCTTGCCACAGTGGGGCCGTCGGGCCGGCACCACGACGAGACCCTCACCACGCTGCGCTACGCCAGCCGGGCCAAGAACATCAAGAACAAGCCTCGCATCAACGAGGACCCCAAGGACGCGCTGCTCAGGGAGTTCCAGCAGGAGATCGCCCGGCTGAAGGCGCAGCTGGAGGAGCGCGGGATACTGGCGAGGGAGAGGAGGAGGAGGCGCAGGGACAGCAAGCGGCTGAGCAGGTGCCTGCCGGGCATGGAGGAGGAGGAGGAGGTGTTGGTGTGGAAGTCCATGCTGAAGGAAGGAGGTGGTGGAGGTGGCGGTGCGGAGGACGGGGACAACATTGTGCAGTCTGCCACCAGCACCTTCCTACAGCTGGGCACCAGGGAGAAGTTTAAGGAGTGGGGGGAGAAGGAGACCCACAAAGAAGACGTCCAGTCAGACCAAGAGGCCCTGGAGAAGATCATAGAGAAATACAAGGTAGGGCCCCTTTTCAAAGCATGCTGAGTTCAGCAAAACCAAGAACAAATTATGTGAGGTCGCCTTAGATTAGATAGAACAATGGATTATTTTCTGTGTGAATAATTGATGGATTTATGTCTTCTTTGTTTCTCAGGCGATGGAGAGTAAACTCCTCGTTGGGGGGAAGACCATAATTGATCATACAAACGAGCAGCAGAAAATGCTCGCCCTCAAGAGACAAGAGATCGCTGAGCAGGTAATAAAACACCAACGGGAATTAAATCTACTTCTGACATAACTATTACGAAAACGGAAGCCCAGACTATTTCAAGTGGGTTTCAGATTTCAGATGTGTTCGTCTCCCTGGAAATATTCACAACAATGAAATTAAATTAGGCAAAAAGAAACTAAATTGTATGTTTCAAAATATGAATTAGCAAATGACAAACATGTTTGTAGTTAATGGTCGTATATTTGAAGGCTATGATTTCTGGTCTTCTGGTCGTATATTTTGAGGCTATACTCTGTAGGCTCCAGGCGTGTTTCCAGGCTCATTAAGTGAGGCTGGCCCAGGGCTGGTATAAAGACCACACCCATAATGAAGCCCAATGGTCCACTTGGCTTCCAGATCAGAAGCGAGCGGGAGATGCAGCAGCAGATGATGCTGCAGGATGAGGAGACTCTGGAGATGAGGGAGACCTTCTCCTCCATGCACCACGAGATCGAGCTGAAGACCAGGAAGCTGAGGAAGGTGAGGAAGAGGATGACTCACCCCGTAACCCAGACACCATGTGTCTGCACATGGGCCACGCCCATGACATCACAGCAGCATAGATGGGAGAGAGAGAGAGAGAGAGAGAGAGAGAGAGAGAGAGAGAGCGAGGGGCGATTGGAGAGAGATGGGGGGGAGAGAGACAAAGGGAGAGACATAGAGGGTGAACGCGATGGGGTGAAGAGTGAGGGAGATGGGGAGGGAGTGGGATGGAGGGTGAGGAACTAAGGGAGATGGAAAGAAAAAGGTAGAAGGGGAGAGGGAGATAAACTGAGAAGGTGGAATAGATAGATAGACAGACATACAGCTAGATAGATAGACAGACAGCTAGATAGATAGATAGATAGAGAGAGAGAGAGAGAGAGAGAGAGAGAGAGAGACAGACAGACAGACAGACAGACAGACAGACAGACAGACAGACAGACAGACAGACAGACAGACAGACAGACAGATACGGACAGATACGGACAGATAGGATAAATATAACATTATATTCAGATGTTGGTATAACCAATGCCCATTGTTTCACCTCAGCAATAACCTAACTCAGTGCTTGTCTGACGCATGTCTCTGTGCAGCTTTATGCCAAGCTGCAGATGGTGAGGCTAGAGATGTGCGACGTCATTGAAGAGCACGTGCTGACCAGACAGGAGCTGGAGCAGACCCAGAATGAACTGACCAGAGAACTAAAGTACAAGTAGGTCACACACACACACACACACACACACACACACACACTATCACTACAGCTACACACGCAGACACTATCACACACATTCTGCTTACTGTGGTAAAGGTGAACTGGTTGTGGTGTTAGTGTTTTTACAGAGTTCCCTCTTGATTCATTTCCTTTCCGCTGTGCTGCAGGTTCATGTTGATCGAGAACTTCATTCCGCCAGAGGAGAAGAACAAGATGATGAACAGAGTGTACTTTGACGGTGAAGAGGAGCAGTGGAGGTTTCAACCCTTCATTACATCTGGCAGGTCAGTTACAAAATCCAATCGGCCTCGGAGCTGGGGACACAATTTATAAAATGAAGTGAGTGTGACTTACGAGCACCAGAACGGATTCAGCATTTATCCCTCCCCCCAGTGCCCCCACCCAGGTGAAGAGGAGGCCCACGTCTGTCGTGGGATACAAGAGACCCATCAGTCAGTATGCGCAGATGGCTGTTGCCACGGCAACGGGAGCGCCGTCTAGATACCAGGTTAGTCTTTCTTAGTTGTTTTAGTTACCTATCCAAGACAGCCAATCAGCTGTAAGTGCATGTCATTGCAAGATTACAGGAATATGACCAGCATGATTATGGTAACTCATCTCACCCTCTTGTTTTTGATTACATGTATCTACCATCTAAATTAAACAATTCTTTATTGTCACTTCTGTAATTCACTCTTTACATTGTTACATGTGTTTATGCATTATTTGTGAATGTATATATTTGTGCTTATGACTTCTTATGATATTCTCCCTTCTTCTCTCCTCGCAGGCCGAGAACATCCTACTCCTGGAGCTGGACATGTCTCCTCCGGCCATGTTCAACCTGAACCTGAACGGAGCCCACCTGGAGAGGGTCTTCTCCCCCAGGCCCACCAGGGACCTCCTCGCCGGGGTGACCTTCAGGGAGAGGGGCACCGCATCCCGGGTCCGCAAGTCCCGTTCCTGGTAGGATCCACATTTCAAAGTTTTCCACAGGTCTCCCGATTTTGGATGGATCTGGAAGGTCAATGACCATGTGTTCATGCAAATGAAGTCCAACGGAAAGTACTTCACGCACTGTGCCTTACCGCGATGTTGAGCAGTTTGTACTTGATGAACTTTTCCTTTCTTTTCTTTTATTTCACTCCAGGAAAAATCTTTTTTACATGTACATTTTAATATACATTTCAATGTATTGTACACCTATGTGTATAATTATACGGTTGTTCACACAATCAGTTTGTAACATTGTTTATAAGTTTGACACAACCAGAGTGAATCTCATGAACAAACAAACCTCCATTCCTGATTCCCCTCACTGAACCATAACAGCAATGTACTCCTTATGCTCCCCCCAGGTACCAGGCACCCCAGGCCCACGGTGTCGCCTCCTCCTCCTCCTCAAGCTCTCTGGCGTCCGGGTCTCAGTGCCTGTCAGACCCCCCAAGACAGAGACCCTCCTCTGCGCTCTGCCAGTCCCTGGGGGGTGCCACTCTCTCGGGCGCCGCAGAGGGCTACACCCCACGCTCTCCCACTGCGCCCCGAGACACGCCCCCTGGCTCTCAGTAGGGTAGCAGTAGGAGTCTGTATGTATAGGAGATGTGTGGTTCACAATTACTATTATTTGGCTTTTCATTTACTTTCTTAAAGATTGTGTTTGTGCAGGGCTTCCATAGTTCAGTGAGCATGTTTTGATGTAACCAGAGACATTATTTGTATTTCTTAGAACCATTTAGGCTTGGTTTAGCTCTGGAACGTGATGCTTTTTCATTTACTGGTTGTTGTTTTTTATTGCCAATGTTGCCTAACAAGTTTAGCAAATGTTTTAAGTTATGTTAACTAAAATGATAGAATGGTCTTTGTTTAAAATGTCTGAATCAGAACCATGGATACTCTCAGCATTACTATGTAATATTGCTTTAATGTCAAAAAGGCAAAAAAACAACAACAAAAAAACAACAACAAAGTACATAAGGGTGAATGGGTGGGGCTTGGGTTCCTGGCACTCTGTCTATATGTTCATTGAGAGAACCGAGGATTTTGAGTGGAAAAATATTGCTTTAAGTTATATTATTGCTGAATTATTTGTGAGCCAAATATTTGACGAACGTTGCAATGGTCTCTTACTTATAGTTGCCTTATTTTCATATGGTTGTACAATCGCTTGTATAAACGCCATTGCTGACACACAAGAATAAACGAAATAAATTGTGATCCATATTCGAGTACACAGAATGTTAACCAAGGCCCAAGCTGTGTATCCGAGTTGCGTTTCTGCATAACGGGAGCTCGGCGCGCTCTGAAGTGACAGCTCTAAAGTTTACAGTAAGATGACGCTTCTCCCAGAGTCACGTGACACTCTTTACAGTAAGTCCAACATGGCAGACGGAGAGCGGGTCGTACGCGGTAACTAAAGCAACATTTCAACCCCGCCGAAACACACATTTACAAAAACACTACCTTGCTCAAGACAGCAACGATGAGGGAAAGACAGAAGAAAAAGAAGGGCAGGACGTGGGCAGAAGCCGCTAAAACGGTACTGTGTGCCATTCTTATACACCGCTTGTTATGGTTGTTTTCCTTCTGCGATCCCACCACCACTAGTACCACTGTGTTGATGAGTTCATGACCCGAGATGTTGCGCACACAGCGGCAAGGCCTGCTTGGACGGGCGAACGAATGTGGACGTCCATAGCCCCTGTAGACGTGTGCCATCATGACCTATGGGTTAAAAGAAGAGCAGGGATCACTGTGACCTGCGTAGCGGTGCATCGCCCACCCCCGGAGACATGCGTGTGTTGTTGCGGCCAGACGGGCTCTGTGTCGCCCGTGGAAGTCCGGCTAAAGTAGCCGCTGAGTAAACACGTCAAAGTAGTAGCACCGCTGCTAGCCCGTTAGCTCGATAGCTCCACTGCACTTACCTTCCACTGACACACTGTTTACACGTAACCACAATAAACGGTATGAACACCACCACACCACCCCCACCACTTTGGAAGTGTGTTTGTTGTCCTTCTTCCCAGTTAGCTTAGCTTAGCATTAGTAGATATGCGCTTACCTGCCATCCGAGGAGCGTCATGTCTCGCTAGCGTAGCTGCTAAGCTAAAACGCATAACATGTATAAGAGGATCCACAATTTGTGTGGTTTTCTTGTCTCTCTACCTGCGTACCTTTGTGTTTTTGAAGTTTTGGTTTGCCCCGTGTCCGTTTGTTTACTTTTTGCGTAAGAGGTTGTTCATACAAAACACAACTATCCCTATCCCTCCTATGTTGATATACTGTCATAAGCCCATATAAAAGTTGGTAATAGAAATTAAGTGAAATGTAAACAATGCTTACGACCAACAGGTCAATATCCTGTAATATCTTGATATAGTTTTATATTATAGGTGAACTGGGTTTCTTCACTGCTGAACTGTCACCATGAATCACAACAGGATGAGAAACTGTACTCAAAAGCAATTCAAGTTACTTATGATGAATACAGTGTAACCTAGACTAATAGTATATATCAGAGTTGATTCTGTCAATATATAGAATATTTATAATTTTATTTGAATCCCATTGGTTTTGCTCATAATATGAGCAGGATAGCGATACAATCACTTATACCTTATGTGATCAGGTCCAAAATAATGCTACTACTACCGTAATAGTATTTTAAATAATTATTGCATCTTTTTATTATAGGTTCTGGAGAAGTATCCCAACACACCAATGAGCCATAAAGAGATCTTGCAAGTTATCCAAAGAGAGAGGCTGAAAGAAATAAGGTAAACATTGAAACAAAGAGCATGAGAAGGTGTCCTAGTGCGCTCCGCATTAAGTAGCATTGTCTCCATCAGCCATTTTCCTTTGAGCTGTGGTCATTTTTTTAACTCAGGTTTCTAATGGTTTTATTTCCTTTGTCGTTTCATTGTCACTGTTGTCATCCAGAAGGTAAGAGAAAGCTAGCCAGACCCCCCCCCCTAACAAACTCATTGCCATGTGATTTTGTTTAGTTATAGCTTCTGCATGTTATTAACCATAACATGCACTTTCTTCGGGTTGCATATAAACTGTGACTTATCCCCTCAGGCTTGTGTAAAACTCTAAATCCACCTGTTGCATAACATCCTGACTCAGACAACCATAGTCTACATTGCATTGACCCATATAGGTTTTTAGCAATAAAGGGTCATTTTGGTATTGAAATGGGAAATTAAGTTCTGCATGAAACCTCAATTGCATAGCAGTGAGCTTTACTGATGTCACTGATCAGTTCAGACTCACTTTCTGACTACCCACACCCACCACCGCTTTCCTGTCCTGTACTCCTCTTCTCCTCTCCTTCCCAATTCACTTCTCCTCTCATCCACTCTCCTCTCCTCTTCCACACTCCTCTCTTCTCCTCTCCCTGAATCTCCTCTCGCCATTCCCCCACTCTCCTCTCCTCTCCTAGTCTCCTGTGCTCTCCCCCACTCTCCTGTCCTCTCCTCTGATCTCCTCACCCCGATACTCCTCTCCCCCAATCTCCTCTCTAGTCTCCTCTGATCTCCTCTCTGATAATCCTCTCCTCTCCCACACCCTCCTCTCCTCTCCCTGATACTCCTCTCCCCCAATCTCCTCTAGTCTCCTCTGCTGTCCTCTCTGCTCTCCTCTCCCCGATACTCCTCTCACCCTCCAACACCCTCCTCTCCCTGATACTCCCCTCCTCTCCTCTAGTCTCCACTGCTCTCCCGCCTGTCTGTTGTACTGGGAACCAGATGGGTAATTTACATTTCTTTTCCGTGATCTAGTGGAACCTCGCCACTGGCATGTCTGAATGCTATGCTACACACCAACTCCCGGGGGGAGGAGGGCATCTTCTACAAAGTCCCCGGCAGAATGGGCGTCTACACACTAAAGGTTAGTTTCAGGGTAGAGAATGTGCAGAACAGTGTTCCCTTCCCTCACATGGAAAATGTTTGAGTAATTTCTTTAAGCAACTAAAAGAAGGGGGTTTGAAGAGATCATCCTTCAAAACAATTACCCAAAGCCCAAAAGTTCCGAGTTCCCTAGGCCAAACTTGCTATATGCACAAACCATCAGAATGTGATCAACAACAATGAACAGCAACAAAAATAGTCATGGTTGTGAAGGAAAATTCCTTCTTAGTAGTGTGATATTCGTCTAATTCACAGAAGAATAGAAGGTTAACCATATCTGGTCAACATGACCCAAAGTCCACTATTGACATGGGCCAGGAATGTTGTGTCCCTCTCTGAGAGACTAAACATCCCTCGCTTACGAACCATCACCTCATACGGCTGAAGGCCTCCTTATCTGGACACCTGGTGAGGAGGACATAATAAACTATTGTTGAGATCCTCCTCAGATTGGTAGTGACTGGCATCATGTGCGGGCAGCTCTCGTACTGCTTGATCAAGCTTCTTGTTAATAAGTACTGTTAAACTCATAAGTCATCAAAGTTCCCCATCTCTTTAATCCTATAGCTCATAAAAACTTACATAACAATAGTCATTAGGTTGTTCTCACCAATTATTAAATTTGAACCATTTATTAAATTCTTTGTTTCCGTCTTGGTTGCTTCATAGTAATGTTGACTTCAAATTTGAGGGTATTTTCGCAATTCCACCATTTCGGAAAAACATGAGAAAGACGAAGAGGGCTGGTGGGTGGGTTGGATTTATGCCTGGTTTCCATGGAAACAGAGTGGGCGTGTGCACGTACGGAAGCTAAAATAAAGTAAACTGCATATTGTAAACGTCTGACGAGAGAATCTCAAGTTCTTTTATTTAGTTTACTGCGATGTCTCATTTTCCAAGCGCATGTGTGCGATAAAAGATCCAGGGGATAACGAGCATGTTGTTTTTGATTCCAGAAGGACATCTCAGACGTGGTCAAGGAGCTGTCGGAGGAGGTGCAGGAGGAGGAGGAGGAGCAGGAGGAGGAGGAGGATGGGTCAGACGAGAGCAGTGAGGACCTCTCAGACTCACCCAGCAGTGAGAACAACAGCCAGGTGCTGACCCAGGAGTGCCCCAGCGGAAGGTGGAGACGCAGAGGTACTTCTGGCACATGGTCTGCTCACCAATGTCTGAGGGACACTTGCATAGCTAGCTAGCACTACAGCCTATAGCGCAACATGATACTTACAGGACATAGATAGCACTACAGCCTGTGGCACAGCATGACACCTACAGGACATTGCTAGCACTACAACCTGTAGCGCAACATGACACTTAAAGGACATAGCTAACACCCAAGCCTGTAGGGCAACAAGGTCCTATTAGTCATCTTTCTCGATGATTTATTTGTTATCACAGAACATCAAACATAACACACAAACCAAACCCTGTGCGATCAAATCCCAGCTTTCTTTTGTTGCACACAAGTGAGCTGTTTTGCATGGATAATGTATCAGATTACATATGTACAAGACTTGCTCTGCGAAGAAAGAAAAAAAGAAAATACTTAACAACAAATTGATAAATCACTTGTTGTGACACGTTTCCCCAGGTATTATGTTCGCACAGCCATGTTGCTATGAAGCTAATTATTATTTTCTGGGCGTCATATATCACAGACCAAGCCTGGTAATTATGATATGGTTGGTTGACAGTTGACAGTTGAGAACAGATTCCCCACCCCAGGCTCAGTGTGACGATAACCTGTGAGCTTCGTACCTGGGTTTGCGTTTTTCAACCGGCAGTCAAATCCTCTCCATGCAACTCAGTTGCTCGCTTTTTGTCAATCCTCATGTGGTTTATCCGTGGCTCAATGTCCGTGGCCCACGTCCACTCATTGGCTCCCCTCGGTATTATTTCCGCCTGCCTCACTTGAACTTCACAAGCCGACTGTTGAAACAGGAAGCAGCGAATTCTGACTCTGACCGGCAACCACTTCCTCATAACGAACGAGTGTGAAGTTGTGACGAAGGAACTAGCAACACAGGCTCAACCCTGATCCGCTGGAGGCTCCTTCCCTGCACGGGGTTTGTGTTGGCTCATTATCCCCAACGTTAGCCTAAATGAGCAAACAACAAGCAAGTCAACCCGGCAGTGAGAGGCGATCACCAGGACAAAAGAAAGCCACAAGACAGCTTCAAGGGGGGGCCACCATAATGTGTGAGTATCCCTTTCAGCAGGTTCTAGAACTTACAGGAAGTGGAACGGCTCCCGCCTTCCGCTGCACCTTGCCGAGCGAGGGGTGTGTGTGGGGGGCCCCTTTCGGTACACCGTAATGTAATCCAGGTATCCGCACTAGGATGCTGGTTTTTCTTCCCATCCAAACAAAAGCACCAGGGTGTGAAGCCCTGTCTGTACGCGTCCGCCCTCAGGTCGAGTCAGGTCCTTCGGCGACGTGTTGCTTTTGTCGTTATGTTGTTGTGGTTGACTTGCTGGGTGTTTTTTTTTTTTAATATATTTTTCAGTTCCTACAAAGCTGGAAGTGTCGCAGCCGTCCTCCCCCCAGCCGCGCTGCTCGTCCCCTCTGGTGCCCGCGGCGAAGCTCATCTCCCCCTCGCAGAAGCACGGCAAGAAGGCTCTCAAGCAGGTAGGTCCTCACGACGGGTCCCGGGAGACTAAAAGCACGCTCGACTGTTCAAAGTTCAGACATTGCACCTTGCTTTCGCTACGAATGCGTTGCTGTCACCACATGCACTCACACAAAATAAAAACAGACTCACACAAGTCACCGCCACAGGGTACACACCTGACCACACCTCCAAACCCTCACGCACACACTTAAACCCAGCATTGTCTCGCAAAGCAAGCATTTGAATGGTTTTAGCCTCATGCGCAAACTGTTCCTGTGTAGGACACGACAGTGTTTTCAGTGGTTATTGTTTGACTTGGCATCCCTCAGGGTACCTTAGCAAGGCCTCTCTTTGTTTGTTTGACATGTTGTTGCCGGTTATGGTTTTAGATGGAAAATAACGAGGGGAACAGAAGAATGGGAAGAAAAGAAGCATTCCTTGTTTTTATTCATCCTCCCTTCAGCTTTTCTTATCCCCCTTTGGGCCAGCTTAACGCCTTTTGTGCTGCTCTTAATCACATTTCACTTGATTGCATGGTTTGTAATTCACTCCATCTGTGTTGAGGTGGGATGTAATGCCTTGTAAGACCAATTTATTGCTTTTATTAGGCCGCGAAAACTCCAGCCATGGTTACATGGCTGGAAAACTTTGGCTGGAAAATCAGCTGTCAGAGAGGGAGAGAGAGAGAGAGAGAGAGAGAGAGAGAGAGAGAGATACAGAGAGAAAGACGGTGATACAGAGAGAGACACACACAGTCAGAAAAAGAGACAGAGAGAGAGAGACACACCGACAGAGAGAAAAAACAGAGAGAGAGACAGAGATATAGAGAGATAGGCAGACAGAGAGAGCGAGAGAGAGAACTCAATGGAACATCTTACATGAACGTAACATTCAAACACCAAACAGAAACATTTCTCGGCCTCCCCTGGAATGGCGCCCGGACAATCGGTCCCGATTTTTGTTCTGTTTCCAAGGTGATCAAACTGGGTTCACACCACAGATCCGTACAAACAACACCACAGAGAGAGAAAGAGGCCGCATGACTGCGTTACGCAACCCGTTGAGAAATAACAGGGTTTTTTTCATCATCAAGGATAACGCTCACGTGGGAGCAGCGCATGTGGGCGGGCCCGTATGACGCCGCCGCTGTATCCATGGTTGTTGTTATTGTTGTTCGTTTGACTATTGTTACTGTGTCTTCTTTTCCCTCTCTCACTCCCTGCACGCTGCAGGCCTTGAAGCAGCAGCAGCAGAGGAACCAGCGCCGCCAGGGGGGCATGCCGGCAGCCGCCAGCCCCAGGCTCGTCCTGAAGACGGTCAAAGACATGGCCGACAACATCACCGCCAAGACCGGTAGGTCCCCCGCCTCAGGAGCATGCACGCTGGTAGTTCCTGCAGAACATTGGTTATTTTCTACTTAGGTGTCACATCTTACAGTAAGAAAACTAAGTCTTGAGATTTTTGCATGAGAAGATCTTGGTACCAAATGCCTTTCGCTTAACGGAAAGTTTGAGACACCATGCATCACGGTGGTCAAACAGTAGTCCGGCGCTCTGCCTGTCCTGATCACGGTCCTGTGAAAACAGACCTTCCTGCAGCATTCTCCATCTGTCCAAACAGACCTGTGTCACAGCCCGGGACCCAGGAAGATGTCTCAGAGGACCAGTCGGCTCAGACCACGTGAGTGAAACGGTCAGGACTGTGTAGTGGGTTGAAAGGGGCCCGGGTTCGTACCCCAATGCCCGTAGTCTTCCTACCGTCATCCTTGAGCAGTGTGCCTCTAGCCCTCTGTACCTGCTCCTTAATCACAGGTTTTCCTTAAAATGTTACAGTGAGTCACGTTGGAGCAGAGCATCTGCTTGCTGAGTAAACTAAATCCTAAAAACAAACTGACACAACCGACACCTGTGTAGCAGCACTTCTAATTATCCCAGGCTCATCACAGACAATATGTTTGTTTTCTCATCCCAGGGCAACTCAGGCGCACCAAGTGTGAAATAGATGTGGAGACACCAGACTCCATTCTGGTGAACACCAACCTGCGGGCGATCATCAACAAGCACACCTTCTCCGTGCTGTCCCCTGACTGCCAGCAGAGGTTGCTCAAACTGCTGCCTGTGGTCGACCAGCAGGTGGGGCTGTTACAATGATGCAAGCTAGCATGCAGCGCTTTGAGCGCCAAGTAAAACAACAGAAACAGACAAAAGCAAAAGATTTACATCAAAATGTCCTCGGTGTATTCAAGAACCTTCTAGTTCAGATATCCCATAATGCAACTTGGTTCTTGAGTCTTTAGTCTTCCTTTCGTGGCGGTCAGCCATGACCAACTGCCCTCCTTCCCCCGCCCAGGCGTGCTTGGACGGCTTGCTGAGGGTCACCAGCTCCGCGCTGAACAACGAGTTCTTTGCCTCGGCGGCGCAGTCCTGGAAGGAGAGGCTGGCTGAGGGTCGGTGTCGTCCGCCCCCCCCCCCCCCCCCCCCGCACACCAGCCGGGGAGCGGGGCCGGCCCACCCAAAAGGGGGGGGGGGGGGGGGTGGGTTATGGGTG
>JAOTIX010000111.1:13032147-13045433 GCA_027123715.1 Gaidropsarus macrophthalmus
CACACCGGTTTGGTTACCCGTGCCCGCCCGTGCGCTGTTTAAATAAACGTTTCCAATTATAAACTCCCGGCTATTCACCCCCCCCCCCCCCCCCCCCCCCCTTCACATTGATATTTAACAGAGAGAAAAAAACTACTTTTTGTTCTCTCTCTCTTTATATAAACTGTATGTATATACAAACACATACGTCCCTCCATTTTTAGTCTTCCACATCTCAGCGTCCGAGCAAATCATATCCCAAGATTATGGAATATGAATTGGACCTGCTTAGGCTGACACTATAATGTTGAGGAGAGCTATAATGGTATAGGCTATCTCTATTGTGTTCCTTTCTCTCTCTCAATCTCACTCACTCTCGCTGTGTTCTACTCTCATTCCAAAAGCAGGTTATTGGTTATATTCTAAAGATTGCGGAGTTAAGGAATTTCCTATTGAAGATCAGTGTTGAATACCACATTAGCTCTCCCTATTGTGAGGTCCTCTGCTACTCCCTCCTTGACCGGTATGGGGAAGGGCTTGTCTTCAGGTTGTTACTTCAAATATAGTCTTAGCATCTGTGTTAATTTGCACTACATCACCATGGTGGTGGTATGCCCTGGTGAATATTTCACCAGGAAGGAAAGAACTCATGACAAGGTTCTCATTGGCTGTCATTCACAGAGCTACCTGCAGTTCCTCCACATCATGGCTGGATAAGGTTTAACATATTAATTTTCATGGGATGAGGTAGTTTGCTGGTTGTATTATGTTTGCTTCACCATGGGTCTGTTACAAACATTACTGCCTATGAGTTGTGATGCTTGCTATACAATCATGCCCCTTTCCGGACCAGTAGGCGGTTCTTAACTGTGTCTGTGTGACTGCTACAATATGAACAGCATTATGTCTGTCTCAACCCCAATCACACGTATTAATGAAGGTGTACTCCATAATAGCTTATGTTCATTTCTGATTCCCCTATTGGTAAATTGGTGCACTAAGAGCAAATTACTTACTGTGACATAATGCAATTAGAACATGACCCAAAATGTTAAAAAGGTGTCCTCTATGTGCTTATTAAGTTTTAGGTTCCAGCCACTTTCTGTTGTGGCTGATAGAATAATATTAGCTAATTAGCCACTCACTACTCTAACATTTTAAACCAAATAAAAAATATTTGCTAAATTTGATCAGGCCCGACCCTAGATTGATCACTCTCCATCTCTCCCCACTTCTTCCTCTCAGTCTCCCTGTCTCTCTCTATAAATAAGGTAGACAGATGGTCTGTTCCCAGGAACTCCTGAACGCTACAGTGCCATGTTTTTGCCAACTGCTCGCTCACGCTCGTGCACAAAAAATATTATTGCTAGCACCCATACATGACCTACGCCCCCGTACACACAAATGGCGTTGCACTGGTGCTCTCAAAGAGCTTTCCTTTTGGGATACAATGGCCGTGGCTGGCTCCGCCCACTTCCGAAAAGACAATCACCGCAAGATCGGTATAAATATCCGAGCAAGAAAACCCTTTGCGGGCACGAAAGCGAGGACATTATTTCTGTGCACTGGGAATGTGCTACATGCAAATAGCTATTGCAGTAATAATGTGTTTGCATGGCTCTGGTTGACCGTTGTGTTTTGCGATTAGCTGTAGGAAGTTGGGATTGCTTTTTTGTTTTACTCAGATGTCATTCATTAGGCTAGAGCAGAAACGTTTCATGAAATATAATCCATATTGTTAAATTTTCAGGGCTTTTACATTCACTCATCGTCATATCAAAATGTATTTATTGTGATTCTTCAAAGGTAGCTTTGATTGTTTACAATCAAGGATATGCCAACAAGGTTGAGGTTGCGCTCAACTATCTTGTAGTTTATGGCAGTTTATTGGCTGAAATCGGTTTCAATACCACCCATTGGAGCATCACTAAATCCCCTCGCCTTCCAAACATAAGGGAGAGATTTACTGAGGCCATCACTTCTATTTTCTGCCACCTCTTTCTTTTCGACAATTTTATGGATGACCCCTAGCGTGACTTATTCAGGGGTCATCCATCACGTTGAAGCCCGAAATTGAATGGCTTACGGATGCCATTAAAACCATTATGAGCCGATAACAATCTCTTGGCCCGTCCTCTCTTTGGTCATAAAGAACTTTCCCTCATTTTCCACACATTACAATTCCATATTTGGAGGAAATTGGAAAGGGCCATGATTGCTTTGCCCAAACGATAGCAATCGAGAGCTGAACTTTTCTGTGGCCTATTTTGGTTGGAAAGTCACCCTCTTAACAAAGGTGTAAAAAAATGTGTAAGAATGATGTCACTGTTTTCTTTGTAATAGTAACAACAACAAAAACACATACCTGTTTGTGTTTGTTTCTTGAAATTTACCACCACTCATTTTTTTTTACAGTTTCTTGCTGCCTACCATCAGATATTTTTCTGTCACACACACACACACACACACACACACACACACACACACACACACACACACACACACACACACACACCTGTCTACACACCTTAAATGGCACCAAGGTCTCAGAAACAAAGGAGGTGTTTTTGCAGGAGGTTTACTTCATGTGGGACGGAGTGGGATTATTTTTGTTGGCTCCCTAGAGGCCTCCGCATTAACCACAAACTGAGATAAGTCTGGTTAGGCCTAGATTCAAAGGAATAAGGAACAAGATGTGGTTTGACAGCCCCTTCAAAATGTTAAGTAATCTCTTAAAGTGTTATGTAACGATCTGGATGTACAACATGTTTGCATATCCTCTGATGCATTGTAATGTGAGTCTGCTTCTCCTGACCGTGTCCGTTTTGACTAATAATGATGATTAAATTTATAAACAATTATAATGTTTTACAGTAAGAACCATGCCAAACGTGAACCTTTTTAGCAAGGCATTCACATCTACCAGCATTCACACTTACTTGAGCGTCCAGGCCCTACCACAACATATCAATATCTGGAGTGTATTCTTGGGGGAGATCACTTGGATCAGACTACACCAATGCTCATGAATAATTGATCCCCAGCCTTGTCATTGGGGGCGTGGTTGAGAGAGTCAAAGCTATCTGCAGTGTCAGGTTGAGGTGCCAACATCAACAGATCAGATATGGGGGCAAGGGATTAAGGAGTGTGCAAGCTTCTCTCTGACTGGCTTGCAGCGGAGGGGTCAGGGTCTGGTTTGGGAGATAGGAGGTGATTGGATCTGTCCTAGGTCTAGAGCACTAAACAAACCTTCCATGATTTTGTTTTGACAAAAATGTTAAATCGTACCTACTGTATTAAATGCAGCACATGTGCCATTCTGTTGCAAAACAAATATATCAGACCTAATTTTAAAATGTGCTTGTGTCTCATGTAAAGAAAATGTGTATGTTCATGTTGTAAAGCTAGGCTTGGCTGACTTGGCACTGATCATTTTGGCTGCTGACAACATGCGGGTCTTTCAGTACAATATAATATTCACATCAAAAGAAACATAGAGTCTGGCTTACAAATAATAAACAATGTAACTTCAAGTTGTGCTTTACCCTTATTGTGCTCTGTCTTATGTGTAAGCACTATATGTAAGCAGGCCGTCAAAAAAACGCATCTCTGTAGGCAGCCTATGCTCCAAGGTCGTAACATTATTTCACAGGTTGGCTACATAGGTACGACATTCCTCTGCACATTTCCGGTTGTCTGAATGCTCAAGTTTTCCTGAAGCTGTCTTGATACAGCACCTTCATGTCCCTGTCTGCCTGTACTTTCATTCTGTCAGCGTTATATCATAATGAGTCAGGCTTTCGGACAGGGTATGGGCAATATGACTGGCCAGACGAGGCTTTTCGATGGTGTTGCTTGCAACACTCCCAATTTGCTGCTGCTGTATCTGGTGGCCTAATCATTGTGATAGCATTTCTTCTGCTGGAAAGACATCTGAAAGCATAAATGAAAAAGCATAAAAGCATAAAAAAGCAAAAAAATATATATTTCACTGACTTATCACTGTTTGGTAAAACAAGCATGAGCAATGTACAACCGGTAACAGCATGTACTTTTTATGCAATAACGTGAATTCCTTCATCTCTTTTGCTGAACCCTTCACCCCGCTGCATAGTTACAGACTGTTCCATGACGTCATATGCAAATATTAAGTACATGTTACAGGACAGGACGCGCTGTAACCAGACACTACTGTCAGGGCAGCTGTCCTGTTCCACATCCTCAGGTTTCCCCTTTGACCATAAGTAACACGTGACCTTTTTGTCGTATGTCCTCACCCCGCATCTCAGCGAGAGAAGAAAACGTGGCGACGTTCCGCGGCTCAGAGTACTTCTGCTACGACCTCTCCCAGAACCCCATCCAGAGCAGCAGCGACGAGATCACGCTCTCCTTCAAGACGTGGCAGCGCAACGGCCTCATCCTCCACACGGGCAAGTCGGCCGACTACGTCAACCTGGCGCTGAAGGACGGAGCCGTGTCCCTGGTCATCAACCTGGGCTCCGGGGCCTTCGAGGCCATCGTTGAGCCGGTGAATGGGAAGTTCAACGACAACTCGTGGCACGACGTCAAAGTGACCCGCAACCTTCGACAGGTGAGCAGGTCGAAGTGAAAGGTTCCCCCCCCACTGCTTCTAGAGGTTGATGTTTTGTTTTTAAATGGGATCGTTTGGTATTTCCATAAGATCTAGAACTAATTCCCATTTGGAGAAAGTCTTACAGGATGTCTACTTGAAACTCGTTTCAAGTATTTGCCATCTGCCATTGGTTGTGCCAAGCTCATCTCTTCTGAATTGAGACCATTCATGGCAGCGAGAACATAATTCCTTCCTTCATGACCTGACTCCATCTCAAATGCTATATGACACTTGTGCACATGCCAATCTAACACAGCTCACTGTTATTAGCTTTTCCGATTGGTTCAGATGACCAGTTTCTATCACTTCACTGTAGTTTCGAATGGCATGTGACATCACCTACCATCAATTTCAGCCAATCAAGAAGAGGAATTGCAATGGCCTGCATTTCACCTTTGAAAGTGTTTGATTTAAGTGAGAGTACATGGGCTCTACCAACGTGCTTTATCTCACAGAGGCTCATAAAGGATGCTATTGATGTTTTAGAAATATTCTGTTGGTGGTCAGTAACAGGTAAAACACATCAGTTAACTTGTAAATCACCATCACAGTTAAACATTTTAGCCCACAGCTAATCATTGAGTCCAGGGTAAATTAACATTTCATGCAACAAAATGTTGGTCTGAAGGATTCACAATTCAACATTTTTATTTTATCACTTAACGCTTGTTATGTTGTACTCCTGATTTGTTTGTCCATTATTTGAGGGATCCGTTCCTCATCATTTTACGTTTGTCTTTTCCTTCTTCCATCCAACTTTTTTGTTTTTTGTTTTTTTTACAAAGCAATCAGGCATGGGATACGCTATGGTAAACAAACTCCATTGTCTGGTAGATATATTTCATTTTGTTATACCTTCAGTTTGCTGTGTTTCCCTTTTTTCACTTCTTCCTTCCCCCTGTTTCCTTTAGCAGGTCATTCACAATTTAGCTTGTTCCCTTCCTTCTCCTTTCTCTCAGCTGTTGTCTGCTTCTTTAGGCTCCTGGCTTCATTGTCTTCCCAATGTCCCAGTTCACCCAGAGCAATACATTTCTCCATGTGTCTTTAGCACAGCCTTTATTCTACAGAAGCGTCTCTTACTTTCTGGTTGGGTTTGATTGGTTGTTTTTTTACCGCCATGCCATGAGGCAAGAAAATGATTCCTGGCACATTTTTTTGCATATCCCACATTCTTTTAACCCTTCTCTGACCTGTCACTTCCAAACTTCCACACCTTCTTTTCCTAAGCACAAGGGGGATGGGATGTGCAGAGGCACCTCACACCTTAGATGAACATAGGAAGTGGTTTGGGGGGAAAAATCTGAATGTTTGACCAAAACAGCAAGGCAGACATATACACCAGCAACTGGGCTGTCATGGCAACACATTACCTGAGTGGATGTTAATTATCTCTGCACATGAAGCTAAGGCTGCCCCAAAACCGTTAGCTCAACTGAAACTTATACGTAAAGCCTTGTCAGGTGTACCTAAAGAACAAATATCAGAATTATGAAATATTGAGGATCAGCAGAACATAAATCAAAGTATACTGAGTTATGGGATATGATTATTGATTGCAAGATATTTTCAAAAATATTCATTTTAATGCCAAGACCGAGGGGAAGAATAATAGCATAAAATACTAATATCCCATTTAAATGAACTCTTGTGTGTGGTGCCTTCAGCGTCGTCTGGATTTTCATTTGCTGTGTGTGTGTGTGTGTGTGTGTGTGTGTGTGTGTGTGTGTGTGTGTGTGTGAATACGCCTCCAATTAACCCACCCTGCTCTTAGGTATTGTTTTGTATTTGTTACTTTTAAAAGGAATCTATGTGATTTTCCTTGCCCTTCTATGCCATTCAATTTGATCATTTTCAGAAATTAACAGTGCAAACAAAACATGGCCTACACAATTAAGGACAATGCAAAATCAAATCGACCCAACACAGTGTAGTTGCTGGTGTTAAACTAATGCAGGTTTTCCCGCTCATTTATATACACATCCTGGCCATCAGCATCCATACACATGCACTAAATAAACACATTTAAGGTTTAAGGTCAAAAATGTGCAGATGAAACCGTCATATCCATAGCAATCATTCCATACTCTCATTTCATCTATTTTATTCACTTGGTTATTATGATGCTATCACTATACCTTTTATTTTTATTTTTTAACATAACTGCTTTTAACATGTAGCCATATTTGAGCCCTTCGAGATGGATTAAAAGGGTACTATAAATCAAATGTATTTTATTTTTTTGAATTATGGGACAGTGTACTCATGATTCAAAGTGACTAGATTTGAATCAACTGGCTTTATTAGCAATGAGCAACAACGTAATACATGAAACACCAATGGCAACAAAAAGTATGATCAACTGTATCTGTGTCACTATACTGCAAGATGTCTTTTCTTGCTTCAAGGCAACAAATCAACCAACTCACCAACACTACACTGGAAAGTCATTGGCCTACTTTTACCCTTGCCATGACTCTTTGCCAGGTGACAATATCGGTGGACGGGATACTGACCACCACGGGTTACACCCAGGAAGACTACACCATGCTGGGCTCCGATGACTTCTTTTACGTGGGTGGAAGCCCGAGCACCGCCGATCTGCCGGGATCCCCTGTCAGCAACAACTTCATGGGCTGTCTTAAAGAGGTACTGTGTTATGTTCCCAACACAATCACGTAGTCAGTGAAATTGTAGAAATTGGCATGTTTGCATACACCCCTAAACTGCTGTTGAAATCTTCAATTTGCACAGGTTACAAAATAGTCATTAACATTGTTTGGCCTTGGCGTTGTAACTAGGGAGTGTTGGCTTGCTTGTAGAAAACAGATCAGTGTTTACCAATAGATTTTCACCATGTGTGAAAATGTTGGTGCAATTTGAGCAACGAAAGATGACGGACACCTGTTTGTGTAATGCTCAATTCTGAACAAGGCATCTGCTGAACAAGCAATATATGAGGTAGCTTTGTACAATACAAACCAGTACACTCTCCTCACACAGTACCTGATTGTTGAGGGTGTTATCTTCAGTTAACCTTACTTTAACATACCCAAAGTAAATAGAGTATATCTCCACACATACAGATGGTATGATAATATGTAATCCTGGTATCAAAGGAAAAATAACACCTGTCAGATTGTTTCGCAGGTGAACAACAATCGATGTGAACTGTACTTGGTTAGAGTGAATAAAGCTGCAGCAATATAAGTGGAAGGTACACTTTCCCCCTGAAATTAATTAAATGTTTGAGATTTCATACCACCTAAAGCTTTATCAGTTGGTAGCCCTATTGGACTCCATAGCACAACATCTGATGAGTACCTGGATCAAGATTTGACACCAATATACTGAAAAAAGATAGAGAAGTTTTAGCAGACGCAGGTTTAGGCGAAATCTCCGAATAAATCAATAAATCCACTTCATAAAACACATAAAGGTATATATCTTGAGAACCCAAGGTACAATTGTGGACACTTGACTTTTCTATTGAAAGGTAATAAAATGCCATATGAGACGTGTGAGGAAGAAAATGTGTTCTGATCGAAGACCATTTGCCTGTTTACCATGAAACGCTCTCCTAGCTACTATGCATACATTTTCAACACGTTTTACTGCAAAATGGTGGCAAGACACTCGATTACCCTTTCATGGTGGTTTTATGTGGTAAAACCCAACATTGATGACAAAAACAACCAATGTAAGAGATCATAGTGGGGTCTCTATATTTCTCTATAGATTGCTATATTTCAAAACTGCACACGGTTTTGAAATATATAACTAATGTTGGTACATGCTTATAATTTAACAATAGATAACAATAGGTAATAATGGTATTGATCAATTAAAGGTTGAGAATATTATCTTTCCAGGGGTGTGTCACACACTATATGTAACATTAGTAAGCAACTGTAAGAAATTGCATTCAAATTAGAATAATTCCTAATATGTCTGGGGTAGGCTGATTGATGATTGTTTGTATCCGAGCTCCCCTCGTTGGACTTAATATTAATATTACTATCTTCAGACAAACTGGAGGTTAGCTCATGAGATGTGAGCTTGCTGTGTAAGGCTAGTTGCCCAATTATGCAACACATTTGTTCTTTGCTCATAGTTATGTCTCTGGCGTTCCTTTTCTTGTCCAATGGTCATTTATTTGGTTAAATTGTTCTTTGAAAAGCTTAAATTCACACTATACAATCTATCATTACCATTACACTACTTGATGTGTTAGGTCACTGTGATGAAACAGACCTTTAGGGTCCGAATTGCCCTAAACATCAACTAAATCTGGACAATAATGGATATATTCCACATGGGTGTCTTTGTCACTGCATAATATGTAATCATATCACTATTTTGCGATGAAGCATTGCTGTTTCCTCAACCTGATCGTGGAGATTAGTGGGGTCTCTATATTTACGGCTGCGTGTTCGTCTGACTTGTTTGATTTGATTGATATCCCATGATGAAGTTGAGAGTGTCTGTAGGATTAGTGCAAGAGTAATAATGACAGAAGCAAGCGTTTGTGTCCTCATCTTCCGCAATGTTGTCGGCCTTACGATCCAGATGGAGTTTAGTCTGACATGATGGAAGTAAAGAGGGAATGCAGAGTAATGGCAAAATGTGTAATATGTATTCTTTATTTTTGTATTTGTAGATACGTTGACTAGCTCTGACATACAGTACATACATTTACTCCAATAGTATCATTACCTGCCGAAATACACACAGGCAAACACACACAGTCGAGTTACATGGATGCAAACACCTAAATATTTTTTCCTCAAACTGGTGATGTCACTTATTTGTGCTTGGCTTGGTACTGCAGTGTAGCAGCAGGGCTCTGCCTGTTATGTGAACAGACAATCAAGAAGGCACATAAATGCCCAAGTACGCACATACACATGCATGAATTTGCTAGCGTCATATGGATCACAGCCAGGGAGTAGGAAGAGGCACATACGCCATTCTAATCCCCCTTTGGCCTACTTCCTGTTTGGGACCACGCATCAGTGGCACGCCTTTAAGAGTGCAACACAAAAACACACACACAATGCAGGAAAAACACGTGAAATACACAGAGCATGTTGTACAGCAGGGGCAAACAATGCATGTTTAACCCTAATCATTTAATTGGTAGTATTTAAATATAAATACAAAAAAAACATGGGATGTCAGGCTGATGAAATGATGTCTTTTTATTTTGACATTTCGAGGAACCACAGGCTTATCTCTCTTTCTCTCGTCTGGCCCCAACCAACTCACCAACTGTGACTCAGCGGGCCTTGGATCACAAAGTTCACAGTGATTTGGCCAAATGCAGATATACTATATTACCCCCCCCACACACACACACACACACACACACACACAGTCCCACTTCCCAATGCCTTGTTTGCACTGCAGTGTTAGAATCAGGTTTCCCTCGGTTATTTTCTGATAAAGATTTATAACATAGTGCGGACACCATTGACATCCATTGTGTTGTTTTATTTTGTATCTGCAAGTACCTAACTTTAAGGAGAACAATCTGAAGAAATGGCTGACAGGTGCTTACCTTATCGCCCTACTAGGTTGAAAGATGAAAAGATGTATAATTTATACGCAATCAGTCTTTTTTGCTTACGACTAAAATGGTTTTACACGGCCCTTTGATATTCCTTGTATCTGCCCTTGTCCAGATTTGATAAAAGGTGCAATTAGTAATAATCCCAGACCTGATAAAAATATTAAAGTCAGATGCCTTCTTACATAGACGGAACATTTACTTGATGAACTTTGAGTCTTCCTCTGCCTTTCCACTCATTTGGTGTCAAAGTGTTTCCACTCTGCCCTCTCTAGTCAAGAAGAACAACCAGCCCTGGCGTCGGTTGCTTCTCTACTTTCTGATGATTGCCTTGACATGCACTCAGCACAATTAGCATAGCGGATAGCATACAATGCATGCCCACCTACACGCACACACACGCACACACACATTGACACACCACACACACACTCACACACACACACACACACCGAGACACACAAACACATACCCACTTACATACACACATGTTAACAGACACACACACACACACACAAACACTCTCTCTCTTTTCTCCCTGCCATTATAGCTAATTTGCCTGCTGCCAATGCTCTTGTCCCTGCCATCCAGTGAGCAGCATTATGGATAAACGTTTTGTTGCCATGGCACTGGGTATGGTCACCCCAACCGAAACCCCCTGTCTGCCTGTGAGGCCTGTGATTATGCCTTACATAAGCCATCACTTATGAAGAGCCTACATGCAGTGCCTACAAAGGACATAATGGCCTGCATAGTACGAAATTGTCATAATTGTCATTATCATTAAGTGCCCATCCCCCAACCGTTCTCCAAGACTACTTTAAATCACATGTTGGCCTCACACAAAAATGACAAGTTTACCGGTGTCTCACAGGTTTGTGATATTCAGGCATGTCAGGTTCAGTTAAAATGATATCTGGATTATAACAATTTCTTACTAGTTGAGACATGTAAATGCATCGACCGCAACTTCCAGTCCATGGTTGAAGGCAGAAATTCAGTGAACCAGATTTTGGGAAGGACAATTCTAGTATGACACATCCACAATGCAAAATCTTTAGAAATATATATATATATGTGCGAGAGCTGAGGATCACATTACTCCTGTATAAATATGACCTGTATTATTAAGTAGTTGGATATTAGTTTAACGTTCTTTCTTGAGTATTGCACTTGCGGTGCACACTGAATTGTCCTAATACCGAAAAGTCAAAAACAGACAACTGAGGGAAGTCTGCCCCCGTGTGGTCAATTCTGCAGCACTTTCCTGCAACACTTCCCCTTCTAGAAGCTCCTTAGATAATCAATTTGAAAGAGAACAATACAAAGATATATATGAACACATAATACACATGCAGCCTATATAAATTTTTTGTTTTTTCCAATTGTATGTGAGACTAAGCATTTCGAAGCAAAATTCCTTCTCAGTAGTGTGATATTCATTCTTAAAATAATAAAAGGTTACTCTATGGTTGCCCAGCCTCAAAGTTCCTCGCTAGGCACCATTCAAGGTCGGTATGTCCCTCTTTGTGAGACAAAACATCCCTAACTTAAGAACTGCCACCTTATTCGGCTAGAGTTTCTCTTATCTGGACACCTGGTAGAAGGACATAATGAACTATGGTTGAGAATCTCTTCAGAACTGTAGTGTCAGGCATCATGTGGGGGTGGCTAGAGTACTCCTTGATAAAAAATAGTTCTCCATCTCTACTCCTCACTCAATCAGCTTGTCATTAACTTCCTTAACAAGCATAAAGGTGTCTTTGTGCTTGTAGAGACACACACACACACCAGTGGGCTGTGGGCAGTGGCAGTGGGCAGAGATATATGGCTGAAGTAGCAGACAGCCAGAGATGATAAATGCATGTGTCGCCAAGTTCCTACACACATACATGAAACAAGGAACACAGACACACACAAACACAGACATTTAGATTGATAGTCTGGTGTTATAATTGATTTGCCTCTGGTGTACTGTGGAGTGGGTAAGACTGTTTTTATTAGCAGGCTAATCGCGACCGTTGACTTGCACTAGCCTAGCACCAGCGAACTGCAACTAGAAGGACTGAATGCAATTAGTTTAAAACGTCTCCAATGATAAATTACACACTGGCTACCTTGGAAATGAGGTCCTATGTCCAAAATTCTGAACTACCCCTTTAACCTCACTTTAGACTGTTTTTGGCTGATGTGTAAAAAGATTTAGAACGTTGCTCAAGACTTGGATGAGATTTGATTTGATGAAGCTCTCAAATAATTGAGTTCTCATGTTTCATACAGACATTCACTACCCAAATACATAAATCTATATATTTGTAAGACATGAGAAAAAGTGTGATTTGCTGATCTGTGTCTGCAAAACGACCCATATCCCATTGGGTATATAACACCATCCTTATCACCACCAACATACTATTGAACTTGTGGTAAGGCCTATATTCATAGCAGCCTTAGGTCCATTCATATACCATTGAATATGTCTCAACGACTAGGCCTCATAGTCTGGAAGGAAGTGCATTGAAATCTATGGATCTATGGAAGCCTATTCCCGCCACAGGAAAACAAGAAAACACCACCAACTATCTCATAATTATGAGATTTAAAGTCATAATAACGAGATATAAAGTCATAATTATGAGATTGCTGTAAATCTCGTAATTAAGAGATAGTTGGTAGTGTTTTTCTGTTTTCCTGTGGCGGGAATAGGCTTCCATATGGATCAGACAAACAAACTAAGACCTCTGAAAAGAGCGTGTGCACACACTCACATGCAGTGTGTGTGTGTGTGTGTCTATGTTATTTTTCATCACCCATGGTCGGTTACAGTA
The DNA here is from genome assembly GCA_027123715.1 of Gaidropsarus macrophthalmus. Classification (NCBI taxonomy): domain Eukaryota; kingdom Metazoa; phylum Chordata; class Actinopteri; order Gadiformes; family Gaidropsaridae; genus Gaidropsarus; species Gaidropsarus macrophthalmus. Next base: position 13,045,154 of record JAOTIX010000111.1, read on the forward strand.
GGAGACACATAAATTACTGTCTGTCCTCAATGTGTCAGAGCAGGAAATGGAAATTAAGAATGTCATGTCAGCGCGCGTCTAGCGGCAGCTCTGTGACATATAGTCTTTTACAGAAAATCCATGAAGCCCCAGACTGAACGTTTACGCCAGCACCGCGCCTCTGTCTGTGTTTCTCTCGTCTAGCGTGCTTTCTAGTGGTGGTGACGGTGCAGTGTGTGTGTGTGTGTGTGTGTGTGTGTGTGTGTGTGTGTGTGTGTGTGTGTGTGTGTGTGTGTGTGTG
>JAOTIX010000111.1:13059863-13077345 GCA_027123715.1 Gaidropsarus macrophthalmus
GTGTGTGTGTGTGTGTGTGTGTGTGTGTGTGTGTGTGTGTGTGTTCCGCAAGCACCTGACAAACTGCCGATTAATGACCGTTGAGAGACAAGTTGGCACCAGTGATGTTTACCCAATGGATGTTGGCTGTTCTGCTTGGTGCTACCTGTCTTTGTCCTGACAATACTAAGTACCGGCTTCAGGGACCCATTTATTCTGATACATTTAACAAACGTTACATATATAACATGTACATGGGCGTAGGGCGTGGTTTGAAATGTGCTGGGGACAGAGATGCATATCGGAAGCGCATTTTCAGAACTGCTGGGCACAATGATGCATTTATTTTGTTCCCCTCTTTCACGCAGGTCATGTAAATAACGTGAACATTTATACAAAAATGTGATCATGTCCAACACGTTTTACAAAGAAGCAATGTTACGTTTTCGAAAAGCATGAGACATTTCACCCGTTATGTTATGCTTTGTGAATCCATGGTGACCATGTGATGACGTGATCAGACTCAGAGGAGCTACGAAAGGAAAATAGGCCTACCTAGCCTACGTGTACGTGTACGTTCCGTGGACATAGTTATATAGTGGTGATAGTTTAAATTCCCAGTACAATTGACTATACACACACAAACAACACAACTTCTGCATTGAAAAAGCAAAAATATGTGTGGCACGACTCGCACAGATGCTTGTATTTGCTGATAAGCGTGGATTTGACACGTCTGTCCTCTGCATATTGAAACTAAATGGAAAGAGATTTTTATATCGGAAATGGCAAACCGGCCCCAGAATAACAAAACAATCTAACTGCAATGGTTAATGGAGTTTAAAGCAGAAGACAAAAGACCACATTGTGGACTGTTCTCAAAATAACGTGACTGTGAGATAGTGGACGTATATTGACTGTCACGCAGACATCTTTCTGCTGCTCTCTCTTGCGTATTCTTTCAACCAAGCCTGTGATCGGGTGTTTCAAAATCTTTCACCCAATAGGATGATTTAAATTCCATGCATATATGCATAAAAGTACAACATATATGTGTCCACACACACGCACACCCAGACACACGTGGGTGTGGGCGATGACAAGATGGAGGACCACTGTAATGATGCAATGCCTGATTTCTACAGTTGCCATGGCAATCTATCAGCTGAAGTGGGCAAGCCTGTTCACTCTTGCGTGCCCTCCACAGAAGGGGAGAGAGAGAGAGAGAGAGAGAGAGAGAGAGCGCGAGAGAGAGAGAGATGTAGCTCACTGTGTTTCTGGGTTTATGTTCAGATTATGTCAAAAGGAAGGGGTATTTCCATACTAGTGTGTGTGTGTGTGTGTGTGTGTGTGTGTGCGTGTGTGTGTCTTTTTCTTTTCTTGCTTTCCTGCACGCAACATGTTTGCAGCAACACTCAAATCCCTCCATGGATTTGAGTGTTGTCCATGATGTCAGCGAGAGGACAGTGTTTCATAATATTGGCATGGAAGAGATGGGTGTGTGCCTGCGCCTCCGAGTTCCCAGCGCCCCTACACAAGTTCAGCATTTTATCATTTATGCATTTGCGCTCTCATCGCAAGCTCTGTCTCCATCTAGTGTCCATCCGTGTCACCATTCCCACTCTCCCCCACACCGCCGTCTCTCCCTCCCTTTCCTCGGCAGAGGACATTTGGAGGGCATGTAACGTCTTAACATATTATTGGTCAATTCATCATATTTGGCCCCACTGCGGCTTGTGCCACCTGAGATAATCACCTCTGATTGATGTCAAATGGAGTTCAGGACAGCCAGTGGCGCTCGCACAGTATACAAATGACCTTACTGTGGTCAGTCCTGCATACTGCTCTCCATGTTTTTTAAGCTGCTGTGTTTGTCACATACTGTTGCAGTGCCGCTGAGAATGCTATTTAAAACAGATACAATTACATAGAGCCCCTTTATATTTCATTTAATATGCAGTATATATATAATACTTAAAATTATTATATTGCTGATGATAAATGAAGGGACAATTTGAAATTTTTTTTGGTACAATTTCAAGTGTATGCACCTTAACCATAACAATGCTTTTTACTAATCATGGTGACTACTTACTCATTAAAGCAAGAAGACACAATATACTGTGAGAGCTCACTGTACATTACATTCAAAACACGTGCATTGCATCCAGCCAACAACCTGGTTAGCTTCACTGCAGTGTCAAATCCCATGGAACTGCTTCACTTTTAAGCACATTTTCATTTTCATGGACGTTCTCACGCTTATTTATCAAACACTGTCATTGGTGGAGGCAATAAAGACGATCATCTGAATCTGTCCAGCATATTTGAGTAAATGTGTGTGAGTATGGTTGCTTTTCACCATCATCATCATCATCATCATCATCATCATCGCTCATCATTAGCACAATAGACATTATCATTGTAGCAGTCTTTGCATCCATCTATTTCTCCATGACTCTCTTGCTCTCTCTTTGTTTCAGTTCTGAGGGATGATTAAGCAAAGTTGTGACTGCTGAAACTCTTTGGTGTTTCACCCACATTTACCATTTCTACTCTCCTTGCACACACACCACACACACACACACACACACACACACACACACACACACACACACACACACACATCATAGGGCAAATACAGCAGACACTGTGCATGTGTGTGTTTGTCCTTATATGTGTGTGCATTTGTACTAATCAACCCAAATCCAGTGAGTGCCTGGTACACAGCGCCAACAAACAATTTTGAATGCACTCTTAATACTGAGAAGTCCCTGCACATTAATAGAATTCAAATCATTTATTTTGTGTAACCACATTAAATGAAATGACAAAAGGAAATTATTAGAGTTTAAGTGTTTGTCACAGCAGTGATCTGCTGTGTGATTGATCAAAGGGAATCCAGCCATCTTGCAATAAAACTAATAGTAAAATGAAGCAGGTATGCTCTATAATTAAACACTTCATTATTTAGAATTTCACTTCTTCGTTGATTACACCCCAACATACACACGCAGACACAAACGCAACCACGCACACACACAAACACACACACACACACACACACATCACACACACACCACACAGCCAACTCATCCATACGTCCCAAACCCTCGAACGTTAAGACATCTCTGGACAGAGGACAAACTTAAGACATTTCCGACAGCAGCAGTTTCAAACATTGCATCAAATGAATGTCAAAGGGAGCTGAAGATATTTATTTGGTTGTAAATCTCCATTTTGTTGTTTTGTCTGAGGAGTGCTTTGCCCTTGGCACACGGAGATATAAAGTCTTATCACTGGCTGGGCCCTGTGAGACTGGCAGTATAATGCACATTGATTGGCCAGTAAATATGTGGCCAAAGAGTGATTATGCCTCAGCTCAACAGTTCCAACGCCCTTTGGACCGTATTGTGTTGTTGTGTTTTACTGTTGTAAAATTGTGTGGTATTGTTCTTATACTCCACCTTTTGACAGAGATGATTATCCTCTGTTTCCTGCCCAGGAAGTACAGATGAAAATTAGCTTATAGCTAACTGTGGTACTGCAAATGAGCTGTGCATTGTCCCTGCTAAATAAACAAATAAATAAATATATTATATGAATATTATATATATATTCCCTCCATTTTTGTCTATCTGTATCTCTCTCAGGTCTATCACTTTTTTTTTTTTTTCATCTCTCACAGATACTCACTCAGAGATCATTTAGCATTCCCTCATTTCATGTCAATTCCTTTGTTTGTACCATTTGTTTTCGTCCCAGCCAGTGTTTTGAGCACACCTCTGATACTTTGTACATCTGTTGCCTCACATCTTTGACACCGACAACAGCATGCCAAAAGATTTGTTTGTGTATGTTTTGTGAAAATTGAAGACCTCAGGGTGAACTCAGTGTTGTGGCTGAAAAGGCTGAGTTAGAGTAAGAATTACCTGTGTTGTGTTGTGTTGTGTGTGTGTGTGTGTGTGTGTGTGTGTGTGTGTGTGTGTGTGTGTGTGTGTGTGTGCGTAATTTCCTGCTCCACAACCGGTCTACGAAGACCAGTTTTTAGGATTCAAGCACATGCTTTCCCTCCAACTTTTCTGAACGTGGTTGGCAACGAATCCATTTTATTGGCTGCTACATTTTCATCTCGCCAACCCAAAAAATCCAATCCAATGTTCCAGCAGTGAGTCTATTGTGTCTGGTCTCCTTGCTTTTGTCAAAGTCGTCAATGTTTCCTTTGGCAAAACTATTATACAGAACTGCTGGGCCAGATGAAAATTAAATTAAGTAATGTAAGTAAAGTATTAAAGTAAAAAATGACTCACTGAATATTCCTCTCATCTCTCCCTCACTCTTTCCCTCCCTTCTCTCTGTCTCTCTCTCAATTTAATACATTCAAATGACCTTTACTGTCATGTGAAACAGACATCTACTTTGCCAAAGCTATTTAAAAATTATACAAATGAAGAGTACTGCAAAAAGATAAAATAAGATATAGATTGCAGGTACACTGGTATAGTAAAGAATACAAGCGATTGAGTGAGCTTGATTTGATGGTTGATGTGTCGAGGAAATACATGACTTGAGCCTGCAGGTGGTGCTAAAGATTGGCTTAGATCGATCTCAACCGATGGCATTTACTTTTAATTTTCGACACCCTAGGGGGGGACGCGGACACTCTCCTGGGGGGGAGCGAGAAGGCTACATGATGGGAAAAAAATTCAAATTCAAAATTCAAATTCACCCATGTAAAAACGTCATAGCTCCACTCATTCTCAGTCTAGTCTCTTGCCAAGTTTGCTTGTGCCAGCTCTCGCTAGTCTCGTTATCTGTCATCATATTCTGTATACTTGTATACCCAAACTGTCTTTTTAAAGACAAACACCCTGAACAGTACTTTTTGGATCCCTATCCCCATCTCAGCCCTACTTCGGATTTTTTTAAACGGCTAGCGTGCACTGATAGCTAACCCCTCTGCCTTTTTCACCATGCGTGTTGCAAAATGTGTGTGTTGTAGTCGGGGTAGCGCCGGTGGGTTGGGTGTGTGTGTGTGTGTGTGTGTGTGTGTGTGTGTGTGTGTGTGTGTGTGTGTGTGTGTGTGTGTGTGAGGCCCAAACTGGGGCCCAAACTGCAATGAACCAGCTTTGGGGGGGCCCAGCATGCAAACGGTTGAGAACCCCTGTGGTAGCTTAGATCTGTGATAGCTTACACCAAATGAGGAGTAGCTCCTTTTTAAAGATATGTTGACCTGGAGGGGATGTTTTCGTTATTTGGTATTCATCATTCATGTATTGTGATGTTTGTACGGTAGTTTATACATTGAAGGTAAAGTGTGTAACATGTCGGCTTACCTTTCTGCATTTAAAACCAGTTCTGGCTACCACAAATGGTTTAAAAAATACAAAAATACTCAATCTGTGCCGTGTCTCTCCCCGCCAGAGGCCTCGGTGCTGTCGTACGATGGGAGCATGTACATGAAGGTGGTGATGCCCACGGTGATGCACACGGAGGCGGAGGACGCCAGCCTGCGCTTCCGCTCGCAGCGTGCGTACGGCATCCTCATGGCCACCACGTCGCGGGACTCGGCCGACACGCTTCGTCTGGAGCTGGACGGCAGCCGCGTCAAGCTCACCGTCAACCTAGGTATCGTATTCCACCCCCTCCCCCCCACACCCCACCAGCACTCCCAGCCCCACGTCCCACTCTCACCCCACACTCACCCATCTACCCATCCCTCATTCTCCGACCCAAAGACCCACCTCCCAAACTGCCATGAGACGGCAGCGGGGGGCCGTACCACCACAGTTATTCAGATCTCAGTTATTTCAACCTTCTTTTGTGCTCCATTCTCTTCATCGCTTATCTGACAACACAAATATGATATCTTAAGATATATATATATATACAACATATATACGGTAGATATACTACAGTACATCGAAAGAAAATCGTCAGATGGTTTATGTTGATGCATGGATTCATATTGCAGTTCTGTGTAAAGTTAATGATGGATTGCATATTGAATCCTTCTCATTGTAGCAATTTAGGCTAAAGTATCTCAAAGCAAAATCTCATAATTTGTGATTGTATTTGGCTCAGCTTAGTAACACACTCCACAGTTCTCCACTGACTTTTTTACTCAGAAAATCTGTACTACTACTTGTAGGTGCTAGTACTTGTAGGTACGTGTAACTACGCGGGTGAAATAATGTAATATACCCGACTGCAAGTTTTATCGTGCAACTGCATTATAGGATTATATAGGAGTTATTATAGGACTAACGTGACACCATACAGTTATCCATAGTTCCACTTTGAGAGCCTTGTGATATTTTTTCATCAGCGCTTGTACAATTCTGTACACACACATAAAATGTACATGTACACCAACTGATGTCTAATTTGTCACCGACATACAAAGGAAACTGTCCAATAAATAACTCTATTCTTTAGAGTGCTCTTTTTTATGTTCTTCTAATCTACCTTTTTTTTTTGCTTTGAACTCCATTTCCCATCATGCTTTGTCGAAAGATGGTATTCACCCCTTCAAAGGCCTTAAGCCTGCGGCCCGTCAGGCGAACAGCCCGAGAACAGAGCCCAGAAAAACCTGCAGCTGGCCAGGCCCCGAAATACAATTTATCTCTCTTTTTGACAGTTAAAGTAACAAAAAGGAAATAAGCTTCTTCTTAGTGCAAACAACTGTGTAAGCAAGGAGATTAGGAAATATTAATATTTGTGATTCTACCAATTACGTTTCTTTGCAGTAGAAATACTATTTACTTTGAGCAAGAATTTGTAGTACCTTTCTGAATATGTACACAGCTTTAGTTTGAAATTTGCACTGTTTCTATTACATATAGTATTATCGAATTAATAATTATTATCATAGCTACTTAACTTATGTATCTACAAAATACATCATAGAAAGCTTAACATCTAAAATATATGCACAGGCTTCAAAACATATTGTCAGGTAAAGATTATGTTTTCAATCTGAAGACATTGTAGTCAGTGTCCAGCGTAGTTAACCAAATTGGAAGAGCTGGGGCTCCTGTGCTTCTGCATGGTACTGGTGTTGATTGGATCGAGGCTGTTCGCCCCCACTTTTCTGTTGCGGTTGACGACACATGAAACCACCAGCCACATCTTGACTAACATAGTCATGTCCCTTACAGCAGCCCAACCCTAGTCATGTTGGGGGCCAGAATGGGACTTTTCACATATTGGCTAACATATTCCAAACATTTAGAATCGTTTATCACATTTATGAATCTCATATCTCAAGTAATACCAAAATTATATTTAAAAAAAGCCCATGGCTCCCAGATTAAGAGCAACCACCGCCTTATTGCTAAATATCTGAAGTGATTTTGAAAACCTGTTTAGCCAATAAGTTGGTGTGTTTGCTGGGGAGGCAATGGCTTTAACGCTCATCCAGAAACCAACCTTTAATTACCAAAACCTTGCAGAAAAAGATGTGGCTGGTACACTAAAAGCAGCCATTTTTTTCCACAATTACACAAATGTTAATAATACTTAATGCCTAAAACTGTGAAATTGTGAAACTTTTAAAACTGTCAAAACATGTTTTGCAATTGAACATTCTAGCATCATCATGCGTATGATAAAAACCCAATTATGTAATATAAAACACAAATAATCTTGACTGACTGTAACGTCACTCTTTACCATAGCATAATATAAATATTCATTAACGTTAAACTAATTTACATTTTCAATAAAATGGCTGCCGCTCTGCATGTGGACGTCCCCGGAAGGGTGGAATTCTTGTTTTTGGATGTCTGCAGCTATAACCTTGAAGGATGCAATTTCATCTGTCATTTATTCTTCCCCATCTAGACTGTATCAGGATAAACTGTAACTCCAGTAAGTTAACACTCAAGTTTCATTTTGCTTTATATGCTGATGTTGATTATGAGACGAAGATGATGATGATGATGTTGATGTTGATGATGATGATGTTGACCATGATGATGATGATGATGATATATTTCTCAAAAGTAATATTTCTCGAGTGTGCCTCTCTGAATCCTGGATTCCCCCCCTCCAAAAAAAGTGTATGCCTGGGATATGAAAAAAGAACTTGTGGATTGGACTGGTTTTGGCCACAAAGTCTTCTATATGGTTAATTTAGGATCCTTTCAGGCATGAAGAGTTCACTATTATATTCATAACATCTGAGACGACCTGTTATAAAGGAGGGTATTATATTCACATATAGCTGATAACTGATAGAACAGTTGGAATGTCTTTACATGTAGTCCAGGTCATCCTGTATTTATATTTAGCTCCAAGATTAGCTTTGGTTCCCTTTATCTGTACACATTATCTTTAGCTCTTATTTGGAATATGCCATGCTATTGCTGTTTACCAGGTCTTAGCATGGATTGCTTTTCCTCCTCAATAGGTCTTGGAAATCATATATTTGCAGTGCAGTGATAGACAGATGACTGGTAGGCAAATGCAGAGGCAGGCATGCAGACAAACAGGCCAGCAGACCGACAGACCGACATTGACAGTCAATGCCTGCTCTCTTTTACATATAACGAAGAATTCTGTATTGAGAATCGCCCAGATCTTCTCCAGAGCCCTTAAGAGGTCCACAATAAAGCAGTAAATACTGAGAGACGATAATATAGCACATGTACTTTACCACTGAGACAAATTATGAAAAAATAATAAACATGCAACATAAAACCCCTCTCTACGACAGTTTCCATATCCTATGATGACTGAAAAGCAATTCATTATTTTTTTCTACGTGATAAATGATACTTCCAATACTTTTTGCAAAGATTGTTGTATGAACTTGCATCAGTAAACAATATGGTTTAATTGACTTCTATTTAGATAATGCAGATGTTAACAGAAATATTTTTAACTTGTGCAAACCATGCTATTCATTATGAAACCAATCCCTTGTTTTCCTCAACCTATGAATAATGATTGAATTATGAAAATACATATACACGAAAATAAGCTTGACAAATGTATGATAATTTTTACATTGACAAACTCACTTATCGGGAAAACAAAGGCTTGGTTGAACACAAAGGTTGATTTTAACTTTGTTAATGACCATCATTCTCAGGCAAAGGACCAGAGACTCTATATGCCGGGCAAAAACTCAATGATAATGAGTGGCATACGGTCCGCGTGGTCCGCAGAGGAAAAACCTACAAGCTAACGGTTGACGATGATGTAGCAGAAGGTACTTAACTGTATAAGCTCGGCTCCAATTGGAAAAGTTATGCTTTATTTCCGTAGCCTATTGTCGCGTTTATATCAGATGAGTAACAGTTGCACTCATTGTGGCCGTTATTGTTTCCCCCGGCTATTGACAAGTTGAAAAGCAGATTCTTCTAGTTTTTTCAAACTCAATGCAGAATAAACATAATTTAGCAGTTGGTCATGTCCATGAGTAACACGTCCTATCAGAATATTCAAGGGTATTATGGGTAGGGCGGAGGAAGTTGTATTCAATTAAATTTGCGCTCGGCAAGCGACAGACTGTGGTCCATATTATTTAGATTCAAATCTGCAACATCTACTTAATTCAGAAGTACAGATATAACAGATCCATACCATTTTCCTCAACATTTATTTTTTTTAAAAAGCCCGCCCAAATAAATTCCGCCCAACCCTACGGAAGAGGATCAGCGCCACATGAAGAGAAGATATTTTTTTAAATTCAGAGAAAACAAGTCAGAATTTCTGAGATTAATGTCAGAAACCTTTTCTGGCAGATTTTTTACTTTAATCTCAGAAATTCTGACTTTATTTTTCTCAGAAATTCTGACTTTAATCTCAGATATTATTTCTGACTTTGTTTCTTGAAAATTCTGATTATGTTTCTCAGAAAATCTGACTTTAATATCAGAAATTCAGACTTTATTTCTCAGAATTAAAAAGAAATATTTTCTCTTCATGTGACCCTAATCCTCTTCCGTCCCTTCTGCGTTAGTGTCAGACACGTGTTTTCTTTTCTGTTTCTGTTTCTCTTTTCAACCCGTCCCCTCCACCACCTTCCCGTCCCCCAGGGCAAATGGCGGGCGACCACACCCGTCTGGAGTTTCACAACATCGAGACGGGTGTCATGACGGAGCGACGCTTCGTCTCCAGCATCCCGTCCAGCTTCATCGGCCATCTCCAGAGCCTCAGGTACTCGTCCATCTGGAGTCTTACTCCACATTAACTACAGTCACTTACAAAGTAAGGATGTAAGCAATCGTAAAACTGAATAATACAAACAAATTTCTTAGAGCTAAACAACCTGGTTTACCAAAACACCAAGTGGCGAGAGTGCAGAGCAGCCATAATAATCAGAAATAATTCTGTCAATTGTTGAGATACTACCTGACATGGCATGGCTGGTATATTTTGTTTTGATAATTCCTTGTGTATTGCTAGTGACAAAACATCCCAATTGATGACTGAGTTGATCTGGAGGCTTGTCCTTATCATGCCTTACCTGTCCAGTGACTACAGGCGGAGGTGCATTGTCCCTGTTTTAAATAAATAAAATCCTATCCCATGTCGAATACAGTAACGTTTTTGTTTTGCATTGAAATGCCTCAAACATTACAATTTGCTTATGTGCTATTTTCACAACTTCTGAGCAATGTATCCATCAATCCAGAATATCCTTCTTTTCCTGAACAAATAAATGTATGAGTTCAAATGTAGGCCGTTTTCTCAAAACATCGACCGAACATATACGTAGATGGAGAGGATTTGTCCGGAAATAGCTTCCAAACTTTCCATAAATAGTTATTGTGTGGTATGATGTGCATCCTCCTTCACCCAGGTTCAACGGCATGTTCTACATTGACCTGTGTAAGAACGGAGACATTGACTACTGTGAGCTCAACGCCCGCTTTGGCGTGCGCTCCATCATCGCTGACCCCGTCACCTTCAAGAGCAAGAGCAGCTACCTGAGCCTGGCCACGCTCCAGGCCTACACCTCCATGCACCTCTTCTTCCAGTTCAAGACCACCTCCCCGGACGGGTTTATCCTCTTCAACTCAGGCGACGGCAACGACTTCATCGCCGTAGAGCTGGTAAAAGGGTGAGCCAAATTATACTCGGAGGTCTTTTGAACAAAACGATGTTGAAGCAATTTGAGAAATGGCAACTCTTGTGCGTATGCCATTTCTGTACCACACACTTTACAGTCAATGGCTTCAAACCTAAATTGTGGTGGCTGGTGACCTATGTTTTGCCCTCCAGGTATATCCACTATGTGTTTGACCTCGGGAACGGCCCGAACCTAATTAAGGGCAAGAGTGACAGTGCCCTCAATGACAACCAGTGGCACAACGTGGTCATCACCCGTGACAACAGCAACACCCACACACTGAAGGTCGACGCCACGGCGACCAGCCAGAGCATCAATGGCGCTAAGAACCTGGACCTGAAAGGTATACTTCAATGGATTTGGATGGCTTTTTACGAGCTAAGATTTGGCAGAGATTTGCATTAAAGGGCCTGCATCTGTGACATTGTGACATCACAAGTGGGACAGTATAATATGGGCCCTTTTAGTGAGGGTAGGTTAAGTTATTTTGGTCTGTGATAAAACAAAGGGGACATCTTGAACCAAATGAAGTGCCATCTTATCCAACCAAACACTGATCGTCAGTATAATTTAGGATACTGCACATCAAACATTAGACATTTTTAAATAATGGTAGTAATGATGATAACTACACCATTGAGTGTGTATACAAGACACACACGCACAATTAATAGGTAACAAAACCAACCAAAAGGTAGCCCAAAATCCAAAACATCTATTTTCTAAACAAGCCCGACTTCCATGTTTGCCTCCAACCCCCTCCAGGTGACCTGTTCATCGCAGGTCTCGGCCCTGGCATGTACAGCAGCCTACCCAAGCTGGTGGCGTCCAGGGAGGGCTTCCAGGGCTGCCTGGCCTCGGTGGACCTCAACGGACGTCTGCCCGACCTGCTGAGCGACGCCCTGTTCCGCAGTGGGCAGATTGAGCGCGGCTGCGAAGGTACACCCTCCCTCCGAACCGTGTCCAAATCTGATCCGGACTTCGGCTTCTACAAGTTGAACCTCAATTCCTATAATGGCAGTGCAGGGGGGGCCTTCTTCCTTCTGAACACAAACAGTAGCGCCATGACACTGCGTCCAGCTGGGCATTTCCCCTGCTGCATGCTCCTCGCGTCAACACTGGTGGTGTCGCTCGCAATTCGCTGAATTGAAAGAAAGCACCCCAGTCAGTCAGGGCATTCACATTTTGTCCGCTGCTATCTCTGGCCATAATGGTCTCCGCGATTGATGAGGTCATAACTTCTTGCCTCATCATCATCATCATCATCATCAAGATCGTTATCCTGACCATGGATACCACCTCATGCCAACGCTACACAAACACATTTAGGTGCTTCATATTGGTTTTTTATGTCAATACATGATGTTGCTTTCCAAAAAACGTACAGAGGTAAGAGGGCTGTGAATATTTCCACTATAAACAATGACTGGGGGGAGTGTATGTGCATCACACATACATCAATGCATCAATGCATCTCACTGAGATGCTCCATTCAACCACTGTATAAATAAGCCTCATCACTGCAGGACACCAGTTACATATACGTATACTGTTTTACCAGGGCCAAACCTGAGCCCAGCGCTGACACGTTGAACCTAGAGTCTGCCTCCACATTACAATACAATAAAGCTATCTAATTGGAGAACAATATCCAGATATGATTCGGCAAACTTTGTTATACTTTTCTGTTGCTTTGTTTTGCTGTTCACACAATAGAAAACATGTCAGCATGTGGCGATTCAGCAAAAATGGCAAATGGAACCCATATTTTATTGTGCAGTATGTCCACAAAGAAAAGACAATTGCCAAAGGTTTCAGTTTGTTGTGTGCGGTTTTCTAATTGTCAAAGTGTATATGAACATTCAACCACATGTATATGAACATTCAACCACATAGGATGGGGGTTGCTGATCCATTATTGGGGAGCAGAATACAAAATGTTTCCATTTGAATGTGCAACGCATGCGTCACTTCTGTGTTATTCTGTGTTATTGTTCATTGGTTTATTCCAGTCTGCCCTACTTTGCATGTTATTCTGTTTCTGTGAACTTATTTTTCAAGGGAATGTTTTCTTCCTCACTCTCTCTCTCTCTCTCTCTCACCATATATTTTATTCACTGATTATTTGTTTTTCATGTTTTGGGCAACTCCATGGCAGTCGTTCTTAAAATAAGAAAGAACAACAATCTGTTTGTTTTTTCAAGACACATGAAATTAAATATGCTGTATATGCTGCAAAAATGCTAATTCATTTATTTTTCAAATAAAATGTCATGAACCATGTTTTGTTTCATTTGTATTGTCTACTGTCATTTCCATCGTAATAAGTCATTTTTTTGTTTGCACGTATGCTTTGTTTCATCACTCAGCTTCCTAAAAAATAATGTAGTCAACAATTTTCAATAGATTTGCTGTTAATACAATCAACCATTGTATCCAATGAGATACTGTCGACTTGGGTTGGAATTGTACTTATATGTACCATATGCTCAACTTCAGCAGATGAAACGACCATGAAATTATTTCAATAACAAAAACTTCAAAACACCATTGGTGTAATTTAGATTTTCAGTCACTAGATGGCAATAGTGCAAAGTAATGACATTGCTTCAAAACCCGTCTGCTGTAAACTTCTTATCACATGACCAAGTTACATGTTGCCTGCCTCCACCAAACTAAGATAATAGTGACCTTTAATAGTCGGCCATCAATTCAACATCACTAATGAAAGTATCCTACTCTGGTACAGGTAAGGACAAGCACGAGCAAATCACAGGTGCAATGATACTCATCCGTTTACGGAGTAGGCTATAAATCATTTTATATTATTCCAGAAATAGTATAACTACGAACAATGACACAATCATTGTTCGTAGTTATACCATTTTGCCTGTTGTAGCCCCAAGTATTTAGATTTATGCTAAAAATGTGTCTCGTCAGAATGTTGTGGTCCAGAAAGTGGTGGGCACCAAGTCTTTAAAGGCACGCACGCCCCCAACTCCAAATAGCCACGTCCTCTAAACTGTCGGGTATTTTTTCTAATAATGGGGTTGGGGGAAAAGCAGAAAGTTCAACCAGGTTTCAACAGTGGGTTAGACTTAGACTAAATCGTGTGTAGAGATTGTGTAAGAACCAGGCCATCCACTACTGTGAGATCAACACCCACTTCCTCGTGCCCTGCTTCATCACTCCATTGGTTTATATTTATTATTATTTATAGATCCATGTTCATGTTTTGTTTTGCTCTATAGTCCGCCTGAATGGTGTGGTTATCATTTGAACTAAGGGTCAAGTTTTCTGAAACAATGTAGGCGAATCTGCTGTTTAACCTTCAGGGCCCGAGTATTTCAGGGAGGCGAATGAGTACCATGAGTGACTAGGAATCAGCTACCGGTATTTCCGTTGTAATTTAAGCTCCCATTTCATTTCAACATCTGACCTCAGTTTTTGAACTTATGATGGAATATAATTTTTTTGAGGGCAGGTAACCATCCAAGGCCACGATCACCATGCAAGCCATCCACAGTGTGTATAATCGGCCCTTGAACTACTGCCTCCAGGCAATAAACGCTGAGAGCGTTGATTACTTTGACCCACTACCTCTTACTGACAGAATATAAATACATCCCGACGTCTGCCAATCTACGTATAAGGGCTCAATAGTAACAGAGCTTGACTGTTAACCAGAACTGGTCGATTTGTTTTCCACTAGCCCTTTGTCAACCTGGTTAAGGAAACTTTGGCATTGAGACTCTAAAACAAAAGACTAACTAAGTTTTCATTAATTAGTGTTAGTAATGCATTGCTTTCCCATTTTTTTTTATTAGTTTGCGTTCTTTTCTAACATTACATAGCATATATAATAGTAGCAGTCAAGCAGTAGCGTCACATAGCATTACATTACATTTACATTTAGGGCATTCTGGCAGACGCTTTTATCCAAAGCGACTTAGAAGTACATTTTGGTCATTCACACCGACAGCGGGTCAGCCATGCGAGGTGCCAGCGTGTCAGGAACAGGTAGGGGGTTAGGTGTCTTGTTCAGGGACACCTCAACACTCCGCTAGGAGGAGCCGGGGGTTCAAACTGTTGGCCATCGACTCTACCCCCTGAGCTACTGCTGCCCCAGATGTAGCACAACTATATCCAGTTTTCCCCCCGCCGCTGCAGGTCCAAGCACCACCTGCCAGGAGGACTCGTGTGCCAACATGGGCATCTGCATCCAAAAGTGGGAGAACTACACGTGTGACTGCTCCATGACGTCCTACATCGGCACTCAGTGCAATGACCGTGAGTGTTTCAGAACCTTCTCACGCCTGCACACCAGCCTTGCAGATCTGCATGCACATACATATATTATATATATACACGGTGTATATATATAAACACAATATATGAAAATACATAATTGGATTGGATACATGGGTCTTAAACATTGGTCTTAAGCCGCCACGATAGATTGGGTGACCGACCTTACATACCCAGACAACCACACACACAGACACACACACACACACACACGCACACACACACACACACACACACACACCTGGTTCTGTGGTTATCCAGTCGCCAGGATGTAGCGTTTCAGTGAAAAGATTAGCTCACAAGGTTTCTCCATTACAGTTAAACGACTCACATACAGTATGTGCATTGAGCACACACACACACACATACACACATATGCACGTGTATGCCCACACACACACACACACACACACACACACACACACACACACACATAATCCAAGCATGCAGGCGCACATATTCTAATGGCGTGCTGCAGCCTCTTGCATAGATGAAACACACGTAAAGATGGAAAGAGCAGCATGTTTTCATTTAATTTATTTGCCTGACAGACACTCCACACCAGATGTGCACACAAAATAGCTTCTCATGATGGAATGGAAAAGGCCTTGAAGCAGAGTCGACATGGACACATGTCGAGACACATGTGCCACGTGGACAAATGCGCACATTCAGTCCTCGATACAATACATTTTGTATTGTATTGTTATCCGTGATGGTTACATGAAAGACGTTCCCTGAAAGGTAAGCAATTGTGGGAATTTTTTAGGGAGTAGCATGCCGCTATGACCTTAAACACCAATCTGACAACAGGAGGCAAATGGTTGAGAAGTGTGCAACTGAAGCTTGACTGGAGCCCCATGCTGAGCAAAGGTGTACTAGAAGGGCACAGAATGTAGTGTGCAGTCCAGTGTATCAGCCCATTATCCATCAAGTCAGTCTTTCCTGTGCCTCTTTGCCAGAAGTTTAAAATATAAGCACCATTACAAAAAATGTAAAGGCTGCAGATGCTGTTACCTGCTGTTTAAGGTGCGAGTTTCATCTGGCTTGCCACAGGGATATGCTAATCAATTTTACTGGTCCTGGCTTTTCACTCCCAATGTTTCCTCTGCTTGCGATTCATTCATGTTGCAGTGTGACAGCAATAGAGTGGTGGTTGCCGTGTGAATGTTAATGTACCAACTATTAAAACAGTCCCATAGTGGATCTTATGGGCCCAATTCCTATGATGATGGCAAATGTGCTGCGGCCGGGCCGTGCTTCTTAGTTAAACAGCGTCAGTGTATAAAGCCATCTTATTCGAATTGAACAAGCATCTTGAGAGAGGCATATTATATGCTTGGAAAAGGCACATCAAGTCCAGTTTATCTCCACAGGGCAGGGACTGACACTGTACCTGTGGTACAGGGGAGTTAAGGTATGATTTGGTAAGGTGCAAAAAAAGTAAGACAAAGACAGTGAAGTCAGTAGACCAGCATTAAATAACAGCAGCCAGCAGAGATCTGTACGTGACCTGCAGCGTCTGATGTGTGGGAGAAGCTGAACACTGGTTCCTTATGTCCAGGATGTCGGCCAGGCAGCATGATGGCATTGTCTTCTGCATAGTTTTTTATAAAATCCAAATTCACTGTGTTAATTACTTCACAGCTGAAGAACCTGGCAGGCCGTTTGCTGTGAGTGCTTCTTAATTGTGGTATTGCTCCAGTCTCCTCCAAGTGTTTGATTATATCTTTCAGGGTGGCTTTGCCAATTCTGAAAAGGAAAACAAAGAAGTTTCACATCATGGGTCATGCTAACAGCCACCGTCACCTGACTCTGTATGTACGGTATTCATCCGAGTTTGTGCTGCTAATGCATTAGCATCAGTCAATTCAAGCAATTCAAGCATTAGTCCAATGGATAGCAGATGCTCACATTACTAGCCAAACACCTCCCATTACAGCTTAGTTTCGATGTGCATGTCATTTTAAAATGACAGTACTGAGCTAGCTAATAACAATGTAGCTTTGCTAAAATGTAGGTTTGTAATCCCTGTGACTTTGAATGGACACATAACGTAAAGTAGATAACTTGGATGTTAATAGAAACTCACCCCCTTAGATGCGGCGCCCC
>JAOTIX010000111.1:13109355-13120098 GCA_027123715.1 Gaidropsarus macrophthalmus
GTGTGTGTGTGTGCGTGTGTGTGTGTGTGTGTGTGTGTGTGTGTGCGTGTGTGTGTGTGTGTGTGTGTGTGTGCTGTCCTCTATCAACATCTATTGACTGAAATGTTGATTTACAGCCTGTTGTGGAATGACAAGCGAACAGAACAGTGTCTGCCAACTGCAGAGGAGGAAAGGGAACATACTGTCCTAGAAACCCCAGTGGGATCTGGAGCACTCGCTGGTGTTCCTTGGGCTGGGGGGGGGAATACAAAATAACACGCACACACACACACACATACACTCACACAAAAAAGTGCTTTGTCTGCGAGACATAATCGTTGCCAATACTGTGAAATTGGTAGGCGATACGAGTCTGTTCCCTGTTTAAGTAAACATGTACAAAAACGACAATACGAATAGCCTGGCTTCAAGTGTTTGGATCTGTCATCGGCGTTCCTAAAAGACTCCTTATACAATGGACATTAATGTTTATGCTGGGTGCTATGCTAATGGGACAGAATTCATATTCACGTTGAGGGTTTGCTCTGTTTTTTCTCTCTTAGCTTAATTCAAATATTGTTTCCGTGCCATGTTGTGTAGGCTATAACAATGATCCTTTTTATGCCTTTAAACCTGGTCGTCTAACTTTGTTTGAATCCTTTCTTCCACAGATTCCATGTGCATTCCAATTGTACAATGTCTTTCTCAAATTAGTTTCAAGCTTTAGCAGTATTTTTATCTCCTCACAAATCCTACTATAAACACTGGATTACTGAATTAAAGATGGTCGCAACTTCCAAGGGTATGAGTGTAAAAGTGTGTGTAACAAAGGGGTACTAGTGGTACTTTGTTACCTTATATAATTGGTATATTTACTCATACTTTGCATGTCATAACTGCAGTATTTGCGCAAGCATACATTTTCGTACAATAATGATGAGACAGAGCCAATACTTGATTTATGATTTATTGACGGTTGAATTGTTTGTTGGTGTGTTTGTCCATGGCCAAGCAGGACTGGTTAGGACTCTCCACCTGAGAGGAGCAAACAAAACATTTCACATTAATATCATGAAATTGGACTTGTGCAATATGAGGTTATGTTGTAAGTGGACACATTTTAAAGAATTGGCCTAAAGATTTAACTTTCTAGAAGTGTTTGGTCAAACACTCACCATGCTCTCTTTGTTCTGCAGGTGTTCTGGCAAAAGAGTCCCAGTGCTCCGAGCACCCGTATGAAGAGTTCCAGGAGGGAACCATGTGCTAGAATTGTAGAGGGGGGAGGTTGACTGTTTGTGGATGGAAAAGGTTAGATTATTCTTGGCAGCTGATTTATATTGAGGTAAAAGTAATATTGCCTGACTATATATTTGATGCATTACAAGTCATAGATATGTTGAATGTGTATCGGTAATATTTGAATAAAGAATGTATTGTAATTCCCCTCGGCATGGTATGGTCCAGGTTAATTACCTGGGCAGTAGTATAAAGGCGGTCAGTTCCATCCAGGCGCGGCTGTAGGTTGGAACTAGCATGAGCGCTGAGCCACAGTCAGGTCTCAACTTTTCAACTTCTACTTTTTGTAATGGTTTTTTTTGTAAATATATATATATATATGCCTTTTTGGCTGCACCAGTACCTTGCCTCAGAGCCTCTTCAGCTAGGAGTTAGGCTGCTAAGCCGGTCAATCTCACAGTGTGTAAGAGAAGAACAGCTCATTTCGTCTTTTTCGCCAATTTCATTGTTAGCTTACGAATCTTTGGAGGCAAGAGAAAACTAGAGCCAGACGCCTGAATGACAATATATATAACAATATAGCACAACAAGAATATATTCAGAAATAAAATAGAACTGAAATCATCAAAATATGTATGTTCCCAAAAACATTGATATACATGTATGTACAGCATGTATGTATGGGGGCAGCAGTAGCTCAGGGGGTAGATCGGCTTGTTCAGTAACCGGAAGGTCGCCAGTTCGAGTGTTGAGGTGTCCTGAACAAGACACCCAACCCCTACCTGTTCCTGACATGCTGGCTGTTGCCTTGCATGGCTGTCAGTGTGTGAATGATAGTATGAATGGGTGAATGCGAGGTATTAATTGTAAAGCGCTTTACATTTACCATTTACACATTATGTATGTAATCTCCAGTTCATTTCCAGGTTAGGGTTAGGGTTAGGGTTAGCCCTAACACACACAATACCTGGGGTTAAAGGGTACATAGTGAGCAAGAATACATACACACATTGCCAGATTGTCTGTCTCCTCAAAGCTCCAAGGGCCTCAAACTGTAAACATTTTGTCATCATTCCTAGTGAATAATTTTATGTTGTGTTATTTTATGTTGCTATAAGGATAGCTATATATAACAGCCTTAAATATCAAGATTCAAGAATCTTGAATCTTGAATCTTGAATCTTGAATCTTGAATCTTGAATCTTGATATTTAAGGCTGTTATATATAGCTAATGCAGCATTACAGCACAGCTACACCACAGAAAGCATATCAGCAACTGCAAAATAGCAGTGCACATTGTTTAAGCACATGGACTTTGGAAAGTGCTCTATCTTACAGATGAAGGAAAAAAGGATGCTGGCAAAGTCTGTGTCAAGCAAAGAAACTGTCTGGAGTGCTGGACTACACAACCCCCAATTCATATTAAGAACATGTCTAATTTTTTTGTATAACTATGATGGTTTTCTCATGCTGCTATGCCAGACCAATTTGTGCATGGTAGTCTTGGACCTCTCTTTATGTCTAATGGAACAGAAGGGGACCAGATTAATGTTCCATAGCAACCAAGACATGAGCTTAGGGCTTCATCTGGTTCCTATTCTAGTTCTCACTGTTGTTCGATTTAGTGTTTATTATGCGAGTCAATGAAATTCAACAATGTCAAAAGAAATGGAGCGGTCTTTTGATTATATGATTCACCAGAGTGGTGAAGTGTACCCTCAGAGGAAAATGTATTTAGACATGGAAGAAACATGGAAAGCATTACTATAGTAGTCATTATACAAAACATTTATCTTTTCAAATTGACAGAACTCTGCCCATGCCTGCAGCAACTGGTGGACGGTAGAGAGTAAGAGTTGCGACACTCTTTGATGTCGCAGCTGGAACTATTCAAATGTAAGTCAATGAGATCCAGCGCGCAGATGACAGTGTTTGGAACTAATCCGAACTGGAATTAGGCGGTACAAAGCGCCGCCATTTTTTTAAAACAGAGGTCTATGGGAGTGTCGCCACCCTGCTGGCAATCCCCAATCACACCGGCCTACTTCAGCTGGGGATCTCCAATCAGCCGGTGCCAGTTTGTCAGCGAACATTGTGTTAGTCTGACTCTACCAGCATTACTCTGCCTGTCTCCATGTTCCTGTTCCTTAACCCTCTCCTTTCTCCCGTCTAGTTCCCTGTCGACCTGATCCCGTGTTGTTGAACCCGCTGATCCCCTGTTGTTGAACACGCTCTGACTACCCGCCTGTTGCCGAACCCCTGCCTGCCCAATGATCCCTCGCCTTGCCCGACCCCTGCCTGTCTGCCAGCCTTCCCGTTAACTAACCATTGCCTGCACAATAAATCTTTTTCCCCTTTACACTGTCTCTGCCTCCTGAGTCGAGCATTTGGTTCTCACATCCTGTACCTTAACATAGATACTTTATTTATCTTTAGGGAAATTCAGGTATCCAGTAGCATACATTCAACAAAAATAACATATATTAATAATATATGTTATTTTTGTTGAATGTATATTGAATTTATATTATCCATACATTAAGCACACACAATGAATACACAATACACTTTTACAATACACAATACACAATTAAAAAATAAAACTAAGCAGTGCAAATGAGTGGAGGTCAAATATAGTGCAGTTGGAGGTAAATATTGTCTATTGTTTATTGTTCTCCCTGCCTGGACTAAGCTGTTTGTACAGTCTGGGTGCCAGGGAGACAAAGGCGTTTTATAGTCTCTTGGTGGAGACGGATTGGGACAGCAGTCGGCCACTGAACACACTCCTCTGCCTGGTGAAGGTGCCCTGCAGATAGTGGTGGGCATTGTCCAGTATGGACAACAGTTTGTCCAGGGTCCTTCTCTCTGCAAATGTTACCAGAGTCCAGCTTTGTGCCCACTACTGGGCCAGCTCTCCTCACCAGTCTGCCCAGTCGACCGGCGTCTCTCTTCTTGCTGCTTCGTCCATGTGTGTTTCATGGACATTTCAGTGATTCCGTGGGCCCACCACAGATTTTGAGTTTGTGGTTATTTCACGGATTCCTGTGAGACCAGGTTGCATATCCTATAAAGATTCTGGTCCATGACACATTCACTAATCTGTATGAAAAAAATACAATACATGCATGACAAACTAGTCTTCAGTTATAGTCCCATCGCAGATGTTCATTGACTCATTGAAGTAATTCTCTTACCTGAAATGTGAACAAACTTCTTTATCATCATTTCCAACTGGTTGGAAAGGATGTTTTCTTTGCAATTTATTGATTATTGCTGAGCTGTAGACAAAGCAGTATGACTGTAGAGCATGTACATAGTATTCGACTTCTTTCACCACCATGCAAGAGGAAGGAAAATAGCACCCCAGGCAGTAACTTCCCTCCAAGTTCAATAGGTTCAATGTGATGACAGATGATAACAAATCTAATTCAGACAGGCCTTGAAAATGGAAAACAAGACCTTTTCCTTTAGTCTCAACGGCTCAATGTGCTCTTTGTATGTGAACATTTGGGGTTTAGGGTCTAAAAAAACAGCACCTTAGAGTGAGCTGCTCTTCATACTTTTTTGCAACAGGTATTCTCCATCCTCTGTGACTCTAATCAAATAAAATAATCTTCAAATAATCAAAAGGCAATGCAGTGGCAGAGGACACTGTAGTTCTTGTGTGACATTACTACTGCCTATATGTTGGTCTGTGGACATTATGTTTTAAAAATGCTAGCGTTTAGCCACATTGACATCTTTCAAACAACGTCTATACAAGTCTTATCCAAAACTCATCTATTTGATATTTGTTCCAATCAAAATAGATCAGTTTATTTGTATATAAATCCTTGATTGATAATAATTAAACATTTGTGTGTTCTGCTAAATGTTTTCAAGACACATAACACATTTTGGAAGTGTTGGGCCTCTCACCCTCTCAGTTTTAGCGTGTGGAAAAGACTCTATTGTACTAAATGTTCTACTTAGTACTACTTAGAAACTCCTCAGTAGCTCAGCAAACTCCAAACGCATCACAGGAGGCTCACAGGATGGGGAGGGTCGTATGTAACTTGCTTCCATACTTCACGATGTATACAAAATATATATCATACAGACGTCAGATCTCAGAACTTCTATCAATGTGGGTGGTGGTGTATGCACCTTATACGCCTTATCGTTGTTGTCTACAGTGTATTGCCAAAATAACTTGCACACAAAGGGAATCTGTGTGCAAGCAGTTTACAATGACATGTCCTTGGTTTTTAACAGACAGGGGGTCTGTGTTGTGTGCGTCTTTGTGCGTATGAGAAACCATAGGCCAGTACAAAGTAAGGTTAACTCACAAAGGGGGAAATTAGGATGGAACACGAGAGGAACGCGCACTTTCGAGGCAGCACAGCTCGTGCAAGCCAACACCAGTACCCCCTCCCCTTCCTAAGCCCTCTGACACACACACACACACACACAAAACACACAAAACACACACACATCCACCATAATACTCTCCAGGAAAGTCAATATTGTCTTGTAGTTCATGGGTGAAGTGTGAGTGCAATGGTTCAAAATACCAATGGTTCATAATACTAATATTTAGGTTAGTGTCTCCACTGTTCTCATAAACTGTATTCCTTCAAGCTCTTTCTTTCTTTCTGTTCCACCTTTAGTCTTTTTCTCTTCCCCCCTTTTATTGCTCTCTCAACCTCTATCGCTTCCCTACCCTTGCTCTCTTTCACCCTTCCTTACCCTCTCTCTCTCTCTCTCTCTCTCTCTCTCTCTCTCTCTCTCTCTCTCTCTCTCTCTATTGTAGCTCTCCATGACGCAGCTTTTCACGTTGGGATCATGTGATTGTCTGGTAGTTCTGGTTGAAGTGTGAGTGCAATGGTTCAAAATACAGAACCATCCACTGTCCTCCTATACTGTACTGAATGATACTGTCAGATTGTGTGTGTGTGTGTGTGTCTGTTCGCTGATTGCACCGACCAAAATTTGGTCTGAGAAAACCCGCAAATATGCAGCAAACCCAGAAGGGAAAAAGACAATTGAGCGGAAGTTCGGCGGGCGGTGCCAGGCTCCGGTTCGCTCCCACACCTTGTACATTCATCCGTTACCTCTGGTCCTAATGCCGCTAGAAATGGGTTAAGAGAAGAAATCACATTTACTGTCAATAATAGTTTTACCTGATCAGTGACAATTAAAGAATTACCAACCTCCTGTTCTCTTTCGCTCCCTCTCGTTTTGCACTGCGCAATTGAGCAATTACTGCAACATGAGCAGTAATTGACAGGCTCGGCCCTCGGGGGAGCAAGTTCAGCCAAAAGTCCCTGCGTCAGATGAACCCACTTTGCCCTCTGCCACAACTCTAACCAACCCCCACCACTTTCACAATTACCCCCCTCACACCCACACACTCCCTGGGCCCTTACCCCTCCGCACCTCCCATGAGACAGGGAGGGAGAACAATGCGTGCCAACTCAAATGTGTGGGGTTGTTACAGTGGCGATTGCCATAGCGTTGCCAATGAAACCGTTCACGGGTGACTATCAAAGCATTACTGCTGAGGTGTGCTCGGAGTTACCCAAACACACCCACAACATTTGAGGTAAAATGTATACAATGGCTGTTTCTTACATTCTTCAAACATAGCTTTTCTTTTTTTCAGGAAGGATAGAGCAACATGAGACAATGCTATCAGACAATAACCTTTATTTTATTGTTTGTGAATCTCTGACACATTAGAAACAAGACAGTGGTGATGTATTTCAGTAACTGAAAAAAGTAAATACAAATATATTATTTATTTACTAAATGAACAGCAGTAACTGTTCTGTCCAACCGTGACAATGGTGTGGCTATATGCTCTCCAACCAGAGACAGAGTCAGGAACCCTTTCGTCTCAGGTTTTCATTCGTACACCCTTGGTTCCGTTGAAGCAGAACATATCAGCCTGTCCATTTTGTTGTGCCGCCATGCTTTCCTGTGGCACATTATGACTTACAAAACTTTTCAGCATGACCCCTTAATCTTCTTGACACCTTCTTGACCTATAATGATTCTGAGTTAATGTGACTTTCTGGCGTTCAAAAATAAAGTGATTACCAAACTCTGAGTTTTGTAGCCAATATACGTTTAACACAATAAACGGGCCTGGAGCCACATTGTGACGATCTATAAAAATAGCATTCAAACCATGTGAATAATTTGGTGTACCCAAAAAAGAAACATTTATTTCCACAATTGACCATGACACCCCTTAGATCATAGCAAACCACTGAAACAAGTCTAATGTGTATGTTTCTTTTAAAAATATCTTGACGTGTATCACCTTTGTGCATGACTTCTGCATGTAATAGACAGCTACGAAAGATGAAAATGTATCATCACAGAAAATCTTGCAGCTGCAGTTATGCTTTGATAAGCCTACTTCAGCCACTTCAAACATGTCAGTGGTCCATCTATTTTAAAACATCATACACTTTCATTATAAAAATATAAATCTTGATGGAGTTTAATTGATTTCAATGTTATGGACTTGTCTAGTGGTTATAATTACTTGACTATGTACTGTGAACATGCAGTTTTTTTGCACTAAATAGGTTTGCTGAGATAATCATGGATGTATACCACTTTCTGTAAATACCAATTAGTCTGCTTCTTATAGTCCAGTGTGTTTAATTCAAAATGTCATCTGTTCTTAACAAAACATCTGTGGATGTCTTTCAATCCCCCACATCACTAATCTTCAAGAATGAGCCAGCAATAGGTAGTTGCTGTCTCAGCTGCTACAGGGGCAATTCTGTGTCCTTTATTGTCACAGTACATTGATTGTACCAATTATACACTTTTATGACAAATAACTGAAAAGCAGATATGGACTACTATTCTACATTACTGTAATGTAGTGTTGTTTAAGGATGGCGGTGATGCTCGCTACTAAACGAATACCAGATCAACTAACTTTACCATCTAAACGTTCATTCCAGCATTCAACACGATGACACACAAAACATGGTGTCCATATTATGCAGAAACTCGCCATTTTACACTAACTAAACAGTGTATTGACACTTTGTATCTGTGAAATTACAAAACAGTTAAAACACTTTTTTGTTGATCTTTTTATGTATACAGATATGTACACAACGCTGGTCTCTACCTAATTTTATCCTTCAAAATATTTGGTGTTCTTCAATATGGTGTGTTTGAAAGACATTACTTTATGTGGACAAAAAAAAGCATTTCAGTTTGTTACAAAGGGTTGTGCAGCATTCATATGACGCATATCTGGCTGCCCTGCATCAACCAGAATCACCGATGACTTCCATAGCAGTGAGTATCACATTCTGGTGAAATAATGCAAGTGATGTTGGTCTCTTTCCAGGAGAAAGGCTATTCCAGTACTCTGGGATGATTTCCATCCACTATTTCCATGTACTATTCCTTGTGTTTTCTTAAATTGTTTTACTAGGCCTTGCACAGCAATGACATCGCATTGTCCCCGCTTCCTTGTACAAAAATAGCATTTGCTACCAGGCTTGAGGTGGGATAAGTCTATGACGCCGACAGACATGCCCCTACCGCTTGCCATAGCTCTGTTCTAGCCACTGGCGAACGTCCTTCAGGTTGTAAAAAAAAGGTCCCTTCCCACCCAGGTAGGCAATCTTGCGGCGCTGCACAATGCAAACACGCTCGTTTGCCACGCCGTACGCCACGTTGGCGTTGTTGTCCATGCTATCAGCCACCAGCTGGCACTGGGGCGGCAGGGCGAAGTACTCTGTGAGTCTGCGCGCCGCCACCACCCGCTCTTCCAGGCTGCGGTGCTTTCGGACGGTGAAGGACCGCTGCCCTATGTCCGGCGCCTCCCAGCCATCTGAAGGGTGCGCCTCGTCGATGTACACCAGCAGGAAGTCAGCCACGTGGCTGAAGTCCTCCACCAACCGCCGGAAGGCGGGGAGGTGGCTGATGAAGGGGGGTCAGGTGGCCGAGCCGAAGTTCACCACCAGGGGGCGATTGGACGACTCAAAGTCGAGCAGGTGGCACTCGTTCCCCCCACGTGTCATGGTCGTCGTCGTCATCCCCCCGCCGCCATGGCACTGCAGACCGCCCGGGATGTTGACCACTTTAGAGTTTGGTGCCTCACCACCAAGTCTTACCTAGGAACACAAAGTTCAATGGTTAGGGCAGCTTACAAGATACTTTGCTCACCATCAAGGAAGTACAAGCACTTTTGTGATGACAGATGATCATCGTGGCATTGTAAAATGTGCATTAGTTGTACTTTATTTGTCATAGATATTGAACAGGATTGAAGCAATTAACCTGTATTGTCTCTTCTATTTGACTTTTGGATTGAATCATAAAGAACAGTACATGTAGTCAAGTATAGTCAAACCAGTTTTGTGCTTTGATTAATTAGTTCTTTGTCAAGAAAAAAACACTGCAGTAAAGGACCAACGGACAAACACACTTTGCGTGAGCTCCTGTCGTAGCCTGCTATTTAAAATTGACATCACTTCTACGAATGGTAGTTTAGTTTAGTTATCTGTACTTTCTACACCTTTCATTTTAAAAATAGCCTTGTGATTTATTGCATTGGAGCGGAATTACCATCACATTTTATTTAGCGTTATTGAACGCCTTCAAAATCGATTTCATCACGCAGACGTAAATGTCAAATTTGCATGTTAGAACGTAGGATTTTGTCGCAGTAACGTGACATTCCAATTTCGTTATTTGCCTTAAAGGGTTAGTTCGGAATTTTGGACATTGGACCTCATTTCCAAGTGAGACATTGCATCGCATGAATCATTGCAGTTTTTACCATCGTAACCTAGATAATGCCATTGCCTACTACCGGAATTATAACGCTGCTGCTGAGACACTCAAAAGTCCCTCAAAATGCAATTCCATGTAAGGTTGGTTTTATTTCTTACATTCGCTCAACAGACATTTACAACGTAACATTTACTGTGGAGTGGGTAAGATGGTTTGTATTGGCAGGCTAACACTTTCCATGTTTTCCGTCCACTTACGCTAGCATAGCACCAGCAAACTAACCCAACTACAATAACTGAATGAAATGTGTTGAACACGTTTCCAGTGATAAATAACAGCCTGGCTCACTTGGAAATGAGGTCCAATGTCCAAAATTCCAAACTATCGCTTTAATGGCAATAAAAGGAAGCATAGCGAGTAAAGATGAATCCATCCTGTTCAAAGTGTAGTTAACAAAATAGTTACAAGGCTTAATTAGACCTGACGTGTGTGCTCGTTTTGATCGTGTTTCGGGTTCCGCTGCTGACATTGAAAACTGATTTGCACATTGAAGCAAACTTAACGTTAATTCTTATTACCATAGTTGCTTTGCAAAGAAACGGCAGGTAGGAATGTCCGTGGCAGTGGCGGCTAGTGGAATTTATTTTTGGTGGGGCTGAACGTTTGCATTCCAAACCCCTGCAGGGGGAAATGTTTGTGATTTTCACATACAAACGAAACATTCTGGTGCATTCTGACAAAATAATAAAGGCAAAATAGAACATTTACTT
>JAOTIX010000117.1:7155-19650 GCA_027123715.1 Gaidropsarus macrophthalmus
CCTCCACCACCACCACCACCGCCTCCACCACCACCACCACCACCACCAGCACCACCACCACCACCACCAGCACCACCACCCCCGCCTCCACCACCACCACCACCACCACCACCACCGCCACTCTCGGTCTGTGTGTGGCAGGAGCTGTTGTCGTGTCTCCCCCATCTCCCCCCCCAGCACCTTTGTTCTGCCTTCAAAACCCCCCCGTCTTGAGTTTGTTCTCTTTCATGGCGGGGGCGGACCCCCGGTGATTCAGCCCGGAGAAGGAGGCGCAGTAAACAAACCCCGCAATCTCGTCCTCCTCCCTTCCCCCTCTTTCGTGTTCTCCCTCTCTCTCTCTCTCTCTCTCTCTCTCTCTGTCTCCGTGTCTCATCCTTTCCCCCGTCCTCGCCTTTCATGACTCGATGTCACCACCGACAGATAAAGTTGCTCCCGACAACTTTCTTCATTCCGCTGTAATTTTTTATATCTTTTCTTCCCTCTGAGCTTATTCTTCCCCCCTCGTCGTTCTGTATTTTCCCTTCCACTCCCTTCAAGCGGTGGCAGTCTCTTTGTGGAAGTCTCCCACTGCTCCCCTTCTGACTCTGCTTTCTGCTAGTGTGTGTGATTACTCTGAGACTCCCCCAGACCGCTGATGACCGGGTGCTTCAGCGAGGACAAAAGCCATTTGTCCGCCTGCCATTCCGGACGCACCGCGCTTTTCTTCGTGTCTGTGGATCTGCGCGTGTCTCAGAGCGCGATGGGTCACAACTCTATTTATGTTGGGGGAAACGTACAGCATGTGTACGGAGTGAAATCGACAGCACTCCAGAGACTGCAGACTGAACCGATGCGCTGTCTCGCTCTCTGCGTCTCCATGTCTCTCTCTCTCATAACTGGCTGTGGAACGCTACCAGAGTCCAATCCCTTGCTAGAAAGCTTCACTAGAGCAGCTTAAAATAACGCAGTGGTCTCCGTTGAAACCAACACATCTGCACTTTGTCAAAAACCGTGATTTTTATTTCAGGGTTGACAGTTTTACCGTCAATTAAAACGTGTTTATGTTTGAGTTAAAGCTAAATGAAATGTGTCTGGTCCATGCTTGGATGTGCCTCAATTGGCAACAGAGAATATTCAAACTGATTTCCACTAGCACCAAAGCAGTCTGTGTCAGTATGTGTATAAATAGTGAGTGTAATTAATAGAACATAAGGATGCCTTGCAGAGTCTCTGTCAAAGATCCTTTTTTACCATGATATACACACAACCTAGGAACTTCAATTATTGTAACCCTGCGTTAGCCCTGAGTAAAGCACCTGTTCAGAGCGGTCAGGAGGTGGGAAAAGATCAGGATTATGGACGCTCTACTGCCCTTTCAAATCTCTCCAAAATCTTTCAACAAATTCACCACCAACTGGGGAGGCAAAGTACAATGTCTTTACTGTCGCGATCCACAAAGCCCTCTTTATCTCATAGACTGCGGCTGCCATGTAAGCCAATCTGAGGTCATCCATTCTGTGTTTTTACTGGACAAGGCTTCAACACTATCTCCAGCCAGACAGGGCCACGATGTGTTCTTACTGAGGAGGAAGCGACAGCACCGTACCATAGGTTGAATTGGGATATGCTCAAAGTGAAAGCCACTGAAGCACAATATTTTTGCTTATTTTATTTGACTGCCGAGGATCGTTATTCATAGAAATAAAAACCATTCCGCTCCCTGATTTGTTTTTCCGATTGAAAAGTTTGAAATACAATGTGTGCGTCGCGCACGTCATTATTCCTGACAAAAGCGCTGGTGGCAGCCGACAAAAGGAAAACGCATCCTCTCCCCCTTGCCGCCGACATCAACAAGATGGACGCGCTCCATCGTAAAGGCTCTTTCTCCCTCCTCATCTCCATTAAGCAGAGCAGCCACCTGCTCCGTCCTACAAACTGCCAATTTACCGCTGGGGCTAACGAGCAGGCTTCTGTCCCCAACGCACGCCGTTATCACCGCGCTCAGGAGGCACAGAGGAACCTGTAGACCTGCCCCCGTAGGGCCTAACCTGCCCCGGTTCC
Source organism: Gaidropsarus macrophthalmus (assembly GCA_027123715.1). NCBI lineage: Eukaryota > Metazoa > Chordata > Actinopteri > Gadiformes > Gaidropsaridae > Gaidropsarus > Gaidropsarus macrophthalmus. The sequence goes on from JAOTIX010000117.1 coordinate 9,196, forward strand.
TCCGCGCACACAGCAGACAGCGTTTGAGTTCCACTTGTTATTCTTATTTCTATGAAGCTATACATTTAATTTGAGGTTCATGCGATGCATTCGTCAATTCTGACAAATTGCCTCGAAGGAGCGGGAAGTGGGTGGGGGGGTTAGGGCATCTTGCTCAAGGGCACAACCATGCAGCCGGGCCAACACTGGGGAATTGAACACTGTGTCTGACGGAACAGTGTGACTACTACATCAGCCTCCCCCGGAGAGAGAGAGAGAGGGAGTGACGGACCGGCCCTTGATTTTCCTGTCACATTGTTTTGTCCATCCCTGTCCTTCGAGGGACCTGTGTGAAATCTTTCACAGCCTATTTCACCAGAGCGTCCTCTCCCTGAGAGCCGGCCGCGGACAGTATCTCTGACGGAGAGCGCCGGGCCCGGAATAGAAACAGGTGTTTGTGCTATCGGCTCTTCTGTTCCCCCCGCGCTAATCTCGTTTACGACGGCCGCTGGAGCCCAGTCGGTCGGTCGGGGGAAGAAAGCATCGCCCAATTTCCCTAATCGATGGGAGCCGTCGTTTGCAGCGCCAGAGTCTGGCGTCTGGCGATCATCGCCTCCCATTTGTCGAGGAGAGAGAGAGTGCAGGGGGGGTGGGGGGAATATGACCATTATTCTGTGTTGTCAGGCGAAAGCGGCGTTCTTTTGTTGGAAGCCATTAACCTGCCAATGGGAGAGCGGAGCCGAGCACAACGCCGGCATCGAGGCGCTGGGGAGATGGCGGCCGAGTGGCCGCCCGGCGTTCACGCACCATTTGACGCCTCCGGCGTTTCGAATGAACGCTTCACGCGGTTAGAAATGCAGTCATGATATAGATGTATATACATCATCATTATTTCCTCTCTGCAAAGCATAATGCGGTGACCACCCGCGATCGCTCGTTGCGGTCGTGCTATTCAGCGGCCCGGTTCAAACTCATCGCAGGGTAAAAGAGATCTCACAATAACCCCCACCTCCCCCTCCTCCAACTCCACCACCTCCACCTGAGCCTCCAAACCCACGGGATTGCAACCGACACCCCTTTCCGCCCACGCTGCCCTCCCCCGTCACGCCTCCGGGGTGGGGGAGGGCTTCTGAGCTCAACCCGATGTCGTGGTGTTTTGCCAAACAACACGTGCGACGGAGCGCGCGTTCAAGACTAACATCTGGCGATTAATGGCCCAGGCTCTTTGCGCGGAACGCCATCTGCGCAGCAACGACGGCGTCGGTTGGTGGGAGAGGGGTGGGGGGGAGGGGGAACGCTGTCAACACGGCGCCGACGTTCCGTTCAGAAGGTACACGGAACTCTGGTGCTGGAAGTGAGACGACAACCCAAAGGCGGTACTCCGAACTTGTTCCATATATATTTATATATATACTTACGGATTGAAATCACTCGCTAGCCTATAAGAAAGCGCTGAGTACAGAGAGAGCGAGATGAAGTGGGACACACATGCATTATGCATGAGGCGGAGCCCGGGATGACTCTATGGTTCTGGCTGACTGAGTGCAGCGAAGCCATGGAGTTATTCCAACTCTGCTTTGGAAAGGGAAAAAAAAAAAAAAAAAAACGGGAGAGGAATCAGGTCTCGTGTGTACCTCGCCGCCAGAGAACCTGCGAGCGCCTCCAAAACGTACTGAAGCACCGTCGGGAGGGTAAATATTGGTGAGCAGCATCCGCTGTGTGTTTAATTAGCAGCGCTACGGAGCGTTAGCGAGCAGGTCAGCCATGGACAGCAGTGGTGGTTGTAATTATGCCCACGCTTCTCAGGACAATCCGGGACAACGTGGGCCTCTGTGTGGGGCCTACGCCGGCCTACAGTGTAGATTACACGGGGAACAGGGATGCTCAAAGTACAGGGCCATCCCACAGACTTTATGATGGTCATAACAGCCGTTAAAAACACGGTCTCGGCGGCATTAGCAACTTCACTTTGAGCCTTGTTAGCAGTGTTGAAGAATAAATGCAGCTAGCGTAGATGGTATTCGTAGCGAAAGCGTATTCTTAACACAATGATATACAGTGTGCTCTTTTGTTAAAGAACCAGAGGGAGCCTATTTATTAACAGATTTTATATTTTAAGCCGGTGGTTTCTTTGGGCCCGGCGCTGAAGTAAAGTCCAGCCATGTGCGCAGTGTTCTGCTGTTTCATAATTACATTCGGGGCCTCACCTGAGCGGGAGATTAGCGTCCCTTGATTCGACTAAAGACAGCGCAGGTACTTGACGCTCCCCTCGTTGAAGTGCGCAAACGCATGTGTTCATTAAACCGAAACGTTACTCTGCTGACCAACGTGCCGGCACCGCTCTGAGTAGGCTTTTTGGTATTTTCCTGGACAGGGTCAGGGCATGGACGTGCAGCTTCTGAGATAGAGCACATCCAGGAGAACGCGCTGCAGCTCTGCGTGGCGGACATGGGCCCGCATGCGGTCACCAGTCCACGGACGTAATCGCACATCGTGGGGTTTGAGGAGGGAACGTTGAGAAGGGGAGGAAATGCGGAGACAGGAGGAGAATAACGGCCGCCCACCACATCACCACACACTGCATGCCAGGGGAAGGCGGGAGGGGAATGATGAAAGCATGGCGGTGACGGTAGCTATGGAAACGGATGCACGTATAAAATGGAACGGATGGGTGAACTCGGTCAAAGTCGTAATACCTGTACGTAAAACCGGCAGGATCGCTCCCGTTTCTGTAGCTGCAAATCCAAGGAGAAAACAAACAATTACAAGCCATCCATTTTAAAAGGACGACCTCAGAGTGGTACAAAACTGTAGTGACCCGGGATTGACACGCAGCATGTAAAGAGGCGGTCCCTTCATTAATTAAGGCCTCTCTCCTGGTGAAGTACCGCTGGCTAATTAGCATGCAGCGGAGGTTGGAGCTGGGAGACGCAGCGAGCCGCCTCTTAAGAGAGGTTTCAAGGTGACTCGAAATATTTAACCTGCAAACATTCTGTCCCCGGCACGCTGCACCGGCGCCGGACGGGGTCCCTCGGCATCGCCATGACTCCGAAATTAGCAGTTGGAAAAAAGTCGAGTCGTCAAATTGGAGGGAGAAAAAAAATAAAAGAGACGGAGGGAAAAGAAGAGAAAAAAAAACGCGGGAACAGATGTAGCTTTAACAAGTAGGTCACCGCTCCGCACGGCGAGCGCCAGGACATAAATCGGCCCCGAAAGAGAACGCACCGGCGAATAAGAAGGCTTCCTTGAGCTCCGTCGCGGCGGCTAACGGCGCTAACGGGACCACTTGGCGCAGAGTACTCCGGTTAGCGCCGTAAGCCCGCTCCACTTTGATGCTGAGGAGGGAGCCCTGATCCAGACGTTTGCCGATTCAACTCCCCTTCCCCTCCATCCTTTGTGCGTCTGGTGCGGAGCGCCGCTATCAAAGGCATCTCTAATTCGCTGAGCTCTTTGCAGATCGTGCCAAAGCGATTGAACATGGGGAGGTAAACACCAGCCGCCTGCTGTGAGAGTATTCTGATATGTACTTTTTGTATTTTGACTTTGGCGAGGCAAGGACACGGGGGCATAATGCAAAACATTGTCCATCTCTATAAAGTTTCCTCCATTGTCTTTCCCTTTGTTGTGATTTCCAAATGGGTCGCTGGTCGATTGGACCCGGAGAATAGAGAGGGCTTGGATGGAGAGTGGAGCGATTGGCTGCTAAAGACCAACCAGACTTTGGTGATCTCTCCTTAATCTTACCAAAACCGCAGTCGCGCCAGATCTCGCTCATCGAGGCCCTCGGCATCGGCAGGGAAACCGAAGCGGTACCGTCTCCAGTCACTCGCACAAATTCTGCCGCATTTTTATTGAATTTTTGTTTTTCGAGTGGCATTATAAACTGAAGTTGCTCATCAGCGCAAATTTGTTTCATGTCGTTTTGCTTCTAAACGTCCCTCCCCTCTTCCCCTCCGCCCCTCCTGGCCGTCTTTCCCGAGCGTCGCTTCCACGAAGAAGACTGGCACTAAAAATCTCAATGGGGGACAGCTGGGCCTTTCCGCAGCGCCGAAATGAAAGTGAAACCAAAACTAAATAAAAAGAGATCGGGGAACAGGTGTTCCCATTCCAGGGGCCCCAATCCAACATATTAACAGGCTGACATTTCCAATTCCACTTATGTTTGCGGTGCTGTGCAGACTGGATCTATTTTATTTTATTTTTTTATTTGAGCGGTGACTCACTGGTCCCACTGGTATACTCTGGGTGTGAGTTTGAGTAGGGTAATTGCATTAGCTCCATCTTGGAGTAAAGGTATAAGAAGAACAATACATTGTGAAGCACCAATGCGTCTTCAATCGTTCTCATTTAAACATTTTTCTTTTGTGCGCTACTGGTCGAAACCGAGTGGTGAGAATGTAATTTTATCCCTTTTCTCTTTCTCTTTGTTTATGAGCTTGACACAGTTTAAAAGTGTGTCATTATACACAAGACAGCATTACGCTCTAAACAGGTTTTTACTCCCTGGGCAAAAAAAGCTATCGTACATTTCACTTCACTTTCAAACCCTCGACTCCCAAGAACTATGATTGAACTCAAGAAAAACGTATAATATTCCAGAAGTGCCCACTCAAGCAGGGGTCGCGATGGAAGAAACCAAACGACCCCGCTGTTCTGTCTTGGTTTTCGGCTGCCCATAATGCAGATTTAAAGCAGCGTTGACAGGTGAGACCGGGGTCTCACAGCCAGACAGTTGGAAAAACAAGACACCCCGAGTCTGCGATAGCATCCGGTTTCACTGTTTTGAGAACCCAACCAACATGTTGCCACTGCGCCGCCGCCGCGGTCCGGCCTCGCTGTACCTTGTTGAGGCTGCGGGCGGCGCTGTCCTTGCCGCCGGGCGTGAGGTTCCTCAGCTGCACGTCCAGCAGGTCCACCAGCTGGACCATGGAGCGCACCGTGGACGTGATGTCCCCCGCCTGGAGGTTGCTTTTGGTCTGCTCCGCCAGCTCGCGGGCGATGGCCGCAGCCGTCTCGCCGGCTCTGATCTGAGAGGGGGGGGGGGAGGGGAAGTGATGTCATTTTCTCCAAACCGAAACTGAAACTGAAAGTGAAACCAAAACCGAATTTGAATTTGCTAGAATGCTGAAATTGGCCCAGGGCAGTTTTCCCCATAAGAAGTGAATATCCTGTTACAATACGTCATATAAATCAAATGTTATTTTTTCGATAACGTTTATAATGATGATGATTTGGATATGTTTGCATGTAATGTTAAACTAAACCGAAGAGTCTCCTGAAGCATGCCAGGCATGGCTGCATGCAGTGCACCTGTACTGGATGTTCTGGGTGCTATTTGGCTGATACGTGCTCCGTGCGTCGACCGGGGAACACTCTGTGCCGTTATTGCATGCCATGCTATCTTTTGGCCAAGAGCAAACAGTGGCCAATACTGATGCAGAGGCAATTATGAAATCAACCATTGCAAACATTTCCCTAGACAGCCGTTATGGAACTGATGACACGCTATTTACAGAGTTGTGGGGAAACGCGGTGTGTGTGTGTGTGAGTGTGTGTGTGTGTGTGTGAGTGTGTGTGTGTGTGTGTGAGTGTGTGTGTGTGTGTGAGTGTGTGTGTGTGTGTGTAGCACGGCAGATGCTGCCTTGTTTGTTATGGATTTGGTCTGCAGTGCTGGGAGAATACTGACTCCATAAGACAAACTAAACATACTTCCCCTGCACCCCCAAAATAAAGAAAATGAGTTAACCCAACTGCCAGACGGCTTCCTCCATGGAAGTCCCAGATTACATCCTCATGGCTTTTCCAAAATAAAAAACTATTCCTCAACAGTCAACACTATGATCAACTTTACCGCCCAAACATGGCGGCAGGGCTAACTGACAAACGGCTGCAGGCTTTCAACACGGAGCGCTATTTATATATTTATCTGTACATTAAGAACATACCAACTCTGTCTTACTGACAGGGGGTTTCCTCCCAGTGCTTGTATTGCATTACAATTGAGTGGCGTCAAATTAAAATGCCTTGTGTAGAACACTCCGGATTAAAATACGACTCAATTTCAATCAACAAACATAATCATACAATACCATAAACACACGGACAACAAACTGCAGATTGCTTTTGTCAGACCCCCCACCCCTTCCTGTGTGCGAGGTACGGATGCTCCCTAATGATATTTGTGCGCTGTGTGTGTGTGTGTGTTGTTCCATTGTCTCCACAGTGTGTTTGTTAACCTTGGAGCTCAGCAAGCAAGAAGCTGTTGATTTATAGCGCTGCGGCGTTGGCATGTGTGTTCACGGGTTTGCGTGGCGCTCCCCCCTCGACAGGGTCTTTATTCGGGTAAATAAACCCTTCATTTGCTGCCCCGTTTCCCCACCCCCCGCCCCAACCGCGCGTGTCTCTACGGCGCGCTGCCACGGTCCCCGGCGTGACGGGCGGAGGCGCTTCTGCAACGTTTGGCGAAACCTTCCGTGAGTTTTTCCACCGACTCACCGTCTATATCGAGCTCTACCTTTTATCTCTCTCTTCCCCCTCGCTCCTGCTCTCTCTCTCTCTCTCCCACACACACACACACGCACACACACACGCCCGCACGCGCACACGCACACACCGTCCTATCTAGCTGAAATCTTCTCTTTTTCTCTCAGATCCACATTTCAGGATCCCTGGAAGGGGAAGGCGGCAGACTTTAATGCGGTGCGTGCCTTCAGAAAATGTGTGTCCGCCATCCGTCTTCACTTCAAAGCCACACAGATGATGTTCAAAATGGCCGCCTTGTGAAATGTCCCCGCGGTTGATTCCCGCTCCCTCCTCCAGACATAAATACTAACACAATCAAGGTTATTATTTTGGGGGTTTGAAGTTTGCCAAAGGCTGCGGAGAGACCACACTCTCAGCCATTAGTCGTCAGGCTTTTATCTGAAGCCATGGATACCTGGTGTGACAGGTATTTCAGAGACCATCGGCTAATTAGCGATAGAACGGGGTGGGGGGGGGTTCTGTTCCTATCCAGTCCTGTGATTACGGTAAGGGGAGCGGTGACATCACCTAACGGCCGGCTGATTTGCGGAGCCACTTGCCATGATTGGCTCCGTTGTTTATTAATCAAGGCCAATTACATCATTCACATGAGGACGTGTCTGTCGGACATCTTGTCCACTCCGGGGCCCCGCCGCGTGCTCTCTCTGTTTTGCCATCCATCTCCCTCCCTGTTTTCTCCATCTCTCTCTCTCTCTCTCTCTCTCTCTCTTCCCATCACTCTCTCTACCCACCTCTCACTCATGTTGCAATCTCTTCTATCTCCCAATCGCTCGATCGCTCACTTTTCCCATCTCTCTCTCTCTCTCTCTCTCTCTCTCTCTGTCTCATAATCTCTGTCTCACATCTATCCATTTATATTCTCTCTCTCCTCCTCTGTCTATCTTGGCCATTCTATTGCTCTCTTTCTCTCCCTTTGTCTCTAACCCTTTCCATTGTTCTCCTCTCACTCTCTCTCTCTCCCTCTGTCTGTCTCTCTCTCTCTCTCTCTCTCTCTCTCCCTCCCTCTCTATCCGATACTCAATCAGGAGCACCATTACCAGCCAAACGACCAGCAGCACACAAGCAATGAACTTCATAGCCGCCGCCGCGCTAACGGCCCTACGACCCGCAGCGTCCGCCGAGGGCTGAACAACAAAGCCCTAAAACACGGAGACGGGGGGGAGACGGGGGGGAGACGAGGGGTTCAGCGTAACGGCGCCGGCGGTCCGCAGAACAAACGCCCCCGCTCTGAGTTTTTAACGGCGGACCCTCAAGAGGCAAAGGCGTGCTTCGGAAAAATTGCACCTGACACGTGACTACGCCCTCCTCCTCCGCCAGGCTAATAGGCTGCGCAGCGGTTGGTGTGTAGGTTTTATCATTCCCCACCCCCCACCCCACCGACACCACCCAGCGTCTCGTACACACAGCGGGGGGGTGCACCTTCCAAACCTCTCCGCATCGAAGCATTTCTCCTTCTCACCATGGATCCAGAGCGTTGAGTACATCGCACCCCCCCACGGAGAACAAAGAGAGACACGCAGGCTTTGTTTTAGAGGAGGGAGGGTGGGGGGGGGGGACCAGCGCTGTGCTCAAACCGTGGGTACCACGCCCGGTAAACATCACTAATGCCAGGCGGGCGGTCTGAGGCAGGGTTTCATCCCGGCAGCGTGTGACCGCGTGGGCCCCGGGCTGTGTTGTTGATGTTGTGACGCGTCGTTGTTGTTATTGTTGGATATTGTTGGATTCGCTCAACACAACTGCTCGCAAATTCAGCCGCTGTTTCTGAGCGAGGCCCTTCCCTCCACGAATCAATAACCTTAACCGACCAATTAGGCTCCGGGGCGGGGAATAACAACGGCGTGCGGGGCGGCGGTCTGAAACGGATGGACGGCGCGGCGCGGGGAGATGCGGTAATTGTGCTTTCTGCGCTGAGGGCCTCCTTTTCCCTCTGGTTTATTTATTTTTTAACCAATTGAAAGCATATATTATTTACGAGCTTTATCTAAAGGCGGCGGGCGCGGGCCGTAATGAGGAGTCAGCCGGTCATTTATTCATGGCTCTTGTTACAGTGCGTTGTGCTCGCAGGCGGGGGGGCGGACACAAAAGCGGTTTGCCGCGCCGGTTTGAGCTAGGGACCGGAGACAATGTGTTGCAGCGCCGCAGGAGGAGAGGAGGTGTGTGTGTGTGTGTGTGTGTGCGTGCGTGTGTGTGTGTGCGTGTGTGTACCTTCTGGCTGATGACGTTGACCCAGGGGGACGTGCAGTTGCCAAGGTCCGGCCCCTGGGGGTCCCAGTAGCCCTCCGGCCCCACGCACGCGTACAGGGCCACCCCTGGGGAGAGAGAGAGAGAGAGAGAGAGAGAGAGAGAACAGGGGGAGAAAATGAGACGGACAACAAGGCGGGGAGAGGGAGGGGGAGAGAGAGAAAATGAGAAAGAGGAAAGCAAATAAATAAAGACAAAGAAAATGGAGAAAAAGAACGACGAGAAAGAAGGGTGGAGGGGGGGAATAAAAAATAAAGAAATAATGAAAACAGAAAGACGGAGAGAAAACAGGACAACTGGGTCAGTGACAATATAATGAAGCTCCGCTCTGACCCTGGAATTCAATTTAAGACGTGACGTAATGTCTCTGATGAAACAGGGCAGCTCCAGGCCTGTGATTTATAACCTGTGTGTGTCTGTGTCTGTGTGTGTGTGTGTGTGTGTGTCTGTGTGTGTGTGTGTGTGTGTGTGTGTGTGTGCACCCGCGTCAAAGGTCAGGATGGAGAGACCATGTGCTGGGGTTTGCTCCAGTTAATGCCATCCCTGTGGGGCACAGCCGGCATGTTTACTTACTCACCCTGGCCGTTGTCACTTTTCCACACGGCGTTCCCATTTCACCAGCGCTAACCTGCACTCTGCCACACACACTACCACAAACACCGCCACTTCCTGGAGAAACCCTCTATCCCTTATTTCATACAAAAATACCCCAAAATATCTATTGATCTGCCACCTCAGATTGTAATGCAACTGTTTATCTCGGAATGGTGTGTTTTTCTCGGAATAATGTGGGATTGGACCGCTCCTTGATGTGCCGTAATGGTGTCCGGGTTCGAGTCTCTCGTCTTTGAGCGCTGCCACCTAGAGTTTGAGACCGGGACAATTTGACGGGTGTTCGCTTTGGGAATGACAGTTGGGAAAACTGTCATTCCCAAAGCGATCGTCCTTTTAAAGGCCAATCTCGGAAACGGAAACGGGAAGTGGACACATAGGAGGCCATCGCCCCTTCTTCATATTCCTGTGGCGGAACACCGAAACGTCGGTTATTCGGAATATTCTTCGGGAAATAAATCAAATAAAATGGAAGTCTGGCCCCTCGCCAAGGGAGCGTCTATTCCGGTCCGCGGGGCCAAGGTGCGGCGTCTCCTTCTTTGTCATTTAAATGGGGATTCTGAACACAGAGGAAATAAAAGTGTATGTTTTTGGGGGGATTTAGCTTGAATGTAATCATTCTAAACGGGAGCCTTTCCAATACCCTTCTCCGTAGGTTTCTTGTAGTTATACTCTTGTTTTGAAGTCATATCTCTTTTTAAGTCTACCGGTGTCTTGAAAGTCCGGATTTGGCGGCTCAATTCCCCGTCTGGGATGAATAAAGTCCTCTTATCTTACTTTTAAGTCTGAACTTTTCCCCCCAGACTGATGTAACATGGAATTAATACAAATGGGGGGAATTTGAATTTTGTCGAATCCTCACTTTTATTTCCAGGGAGGGAATAGGGAATTGACTTCAAGGGCAAACGCGCTCTTGTTTTCGTCACATCTGACGCCAGTGATGGGGACACAAATGGAAGTGATGTCCTCTGCCTATGCACTGGGGTGAGGGGGGGGGGGGGGGGGGAGGGGGGGGGTGGAAGGGGTTGCTCGTTGGGGTATGAGGATGTGGGGGGGGTAGGGAGGCGGAGGGGGGTGGGG
>JAOTIX010000117.1:24509-35160 GCA_027123715.1 Gaidropsarus macrophthalmus
GAGAGAGAGAGAGAGAGAGAGAGAGAGAGAGAGAGAGAGAGAGAGAGAGAGAGAGAGAGAGAGAGAGAGAGCAGCAGAGGTTGTCCTATCCGGCTGAACCGCTGGAGCGTGGCGCTAACACGGCCCGGGGTTAGGGGTCTGGCCCTCCGGGGGGGCCGACTCTACGCTGAGACATGCATGCACTCAGGCTATTGGTCGGGGGTGGGGGTGGGGGGGAGACACCTAATGGCGTTTGCCATCATTATCCGCGAGACCCCCCGGCAGGCGTTAACAACGCTGGCCTGGAACCCTTAAAGAGGTCATTAAGTAGCCGGTGAAGGTGTGGAGAGCTGGTTTTAAACAGAGGAACCCATAAAGATACCATGATGGGTCCATAAAGCCTGGCTCTGCAACGCCGTGGCCCTGCTTCTTCCTCTTTACGGCCTCTGGGTGTTTACAATGGACCGGTGTCTCCGTGCGACCGGGGAACAGGGACGGATTTCAGCAGAGCAACCGCCAACCCTGACACGTCTGAGCGTGAGATCTTTGTGTCCCTGTTTTTAAACCTGGAATGAAGTGCTGGTTTCTCTCTTACACACACACACACACACAAACACGCACACACACACACACACACACACACACACACACACACACACACCTACACATTGAAAAACGTGAAACCCAGCTGTATACAGTAGACGCTAAAAGGTTAACGATAAACACTTATTGTCGTCGACGGAATTGCATTTTTGCAACTACGTCCATTCTCGACTTGTTTACTTAGCTGCCCTTCATTTAAACGGTTAATTAAAATGGGAGGGGGGGGGGGGGTGGTGGCCATTAGAAAGCCAATTATCACCAACCGACCCAGGCGTTCCCTGATGCACTGCACCCCCACCCACAGCATACATTTCTCCCACTGTATCTGAACAACAGCAACAAAAGAAACACAGAGCCCACAATTCAATATTTAGCATCCGGATGCAAACTCGCAAATGAATAGATCCAATGCTATTTCTATCCCCTGCATTAATGAGCAAAAACTCACACCATTTTGGATTCGGCAACACCTCCCAAGTCTGACGTTCCATGGGGGATTGTTCTCGCTTAAATGCAATCAACGACCCACCCCTCCTCTCGCCCCCTTCCCCCCCAACCTCGCTACGGCTGAGGCTACTGCACATCCACCGTTGACACGCGTCCCTAAAGCGCCACATGACGTCTGCTCAGCTCATAACACTCTCTCTCTCCGACACACTGAGATGCGGGGGACGTAGCACACACACACCGCCACGCTGAGAGTGACGCCGCCTCGACGTGTTTCGTTAACAGGAGTGAGCGTTGACTGAGAAAAGCGTCTCCCCTCGCTTGAGTCTTCAGCGAGACGCAGCGCCTCATGGTTCGGTGGCAAACTCTGAGCAAGACGGCAAATGGTTTGGGGCTGATGTATTCAGGCTGGCTCCGATTCACAGCCTGATCGGCTCGAACAATGACGATCACCTGGTGAGTTTAATGATGAAATATGTAACGATCTGATGTTTGCGGTGATAATCACCGTGTGCTGATTATATCAAGCATCTCAGTCGTGGCTCTGTGTGATACGAGAGTAACATATTCTTAAAGATGACGACAAACATAAAAGCCACACAGAGCTGAGTTAAGACTAGTTGACAGTGGACAGCCAGTCGGTTTCCTGAGTGTGGCCATATGATTAGATGAGGGAAATAATCTCTGAATGACGCTGAAATAAATAAACCCTTATATTAGTGAAGGAGAAGGCGTAGGAGGGCTCAGACCAACGCAGTCTCACTGGGCAGTGGGGAAAGGAGAGGCGGATAATACCACAGTCTGTACGGGTATCGCACACCCTGCGACAACTTCAGCTAACATATATCAAATCTAAACGTTTCCCCGCGATCCACTCGGCAGGTAACCGTATGCGTAGGCAGGCAAATGGATGGCGGTTCATTATTTAATGGGATTTACTTAAAGAGTTTAGCACGGCACAAAAACAAGTTGGAAACAAGTTGATGAACGTATCACCGGCACAAATAAACAGAGCTGGAACGACAATTAAACTAAGAAAAACAACATAAATACCCCTAATGCAGAGCGTGCTGTTCACATTCACACAGATAAACACAGGCCGCCCGCCACTGCCTCCGAAAGGAGAAGGCAGTGGCGCAACGGGAACGCCACAGCGCTAACGTAGCTAACTACCAGGCTAGCTGCAAACATTTGACTACGCGCACGCTTCGGTGACGCCGTTCAGAGACGTCGTTATCTCGGAAAATCACCGCTTGCTCTCAAAAGCGGCGGAGAAGCCAGTTAGTGTCCCACCAAGCGGAAGGAGTTAGCGGGGAGCCGCTACACCAGCACATGTGGTGGTGTTACTGCAGTCTAGGTGCAAGTGCAGGTCTACTAGGGGCAACAGTGGCTCAGGGGGGTAGAGCGGCTTGTTCAGTAACCGGAAGGTCGCCAGTTCGAACCCCACCGGCTCCTCCTAGCTTGAGTGTTGAGGTGTCCCTGAACAAGACGCCTAACCCCTACCTGTTCCTGACATGCTGACTGTCGCCTTGCATGGTTTGACCCACTGTCGGTGGGTGAATGTGAGGTATTCATTGCAACGTTGTTGTAGAAAAGCACTCTATAAATACAGTCCATTTAGCATTCACTCTGTTGAACACAAACACAGAAACACATCCACTCATGTAACAGAAAGTACTCCACCTACCGAGTCGGTTGTCCAGCGCGCCAAAGTCCAGCGAGTACTTGACCACGTGGTAGTTGTTCCACACGTACAGCAGGTTGTCGCGGGGGTTGTAGTCCACGGCGGCGATGTACTGGTAGGAGTTGGGGAAGGGGACGTCCAGGTGTCCGTCGCGGCTCAGCTCCGTGTTGTACACGTAGTCCACCTTGTTGCCCGTGGCCTCGTTGTCGTCGTCCTCGTACACGCTCTTCACCACGTACAGCACGCCGCACACCATGAAGGCGTTGGACGCTGAGCGCTTGTCGTACGCCGTGTCCCACGTGCCCTCCACGCGCAGCGTGTACGGGTTGAGCTGGCTGATGACGATGCGGCCGTTGTTCTGCTCCGTGGCGTAGATCACCCACAGGCCGTTCTCGTCCACCGCCAGGTCGATGTCGGACTTGCCGCCCCAGCGGTACGGCGACGTGTCGTGGTAGTTGGCGTTGGCGATGATGGCCTCTCCGCTCTTGATGCGCGTGCGCAGGTCGAACTTGACGATGTTGCGCGTGCGCTCCTTGTTGAAGAACAGCGCGCCGTCGTACACCACGAAGCCCGTGCCGTCCACGCGGTGCGGCAGCTTGTAGGTGGTGGTGGGCCGGCCCGCCACAAAGTCCTCCTTGGAGGAGTACTCGGTGAGCGTGTCCGTGCGGTAGGGGGTCCAGGGCATGTAGTAGATCTTGTCGGAGGCCTGCAGGGGGTCCTTGCACCAGGCACCAGACTGGTGGTCCGACTCGAAGAGATGCTCGCTCTGGTAGACCCCGCGCAGAAGCCCTGGGCACAGGAATACTGAGGAGCCAAAACATGGGATGGAAGAGGGGGGCTGTTACTTTAGTGTGTGAGGGCGCAGGCTCCACCAGAGGCTGCAGACTTGGGTTCGGATCTGAGGGGCTCCACAGGGTGGTCGGGATATTTCATTGGTTTGGATCAAACTATCCCTTTTTTATGTGTCAATTAAAAAAAGGCTGTAAGAAAGACAGCCAAGTTTGATTTATGTATTGGTTGGGACATGTGGGTAGTCACTATATTATGGATTTTATTTCAGGGTTTATAATTGGGAAATTGTCAGGGATGGCGACAGTGAATCAGTTAACCACCCCGACCGTGATAGATTATAGATTTCACAATTTTTTGGGTCCAATCAGATCCGCTCCGAACTCTGTGACAAGACGACAGCCGGGATAATATCAAGACGTAGGGCAGAGGACACAGAGATAGGAATCAAGGGAGGACAACTCTTTAGGGGACATGCAGGACTTTGAAGCAACCTGGACATAGCCCACCATTATGGAGTGAACAAAGACATGGACACACACACACACACACACACACACACACACACACACTTTGACAGCGTAATATTACAAATCATATTGGAGTGAAACACCCCAACCCACGACATTCTGCTCACAAGATTAATAGTAGATATTATCACCTCACACATAACGACACTGGACCGCGGCGCCTCGTTAACTCTGGGCCACCCGGCCTAATTCAGAAAGTATTGGATACCACCTCATCGTCATTTGATTTATTTTCCTCTAATCCAATTGCATCTCCTGTCTTAAGATAAGGGTTGTGAAACTTTTCCCCTCAACGAAATGAAGGGAGTAATTAGGTAAAACTAATCTGAGAGCTGAGGTGAGCGATGTGAAAGAGGAGATTTCACACAATTAAATAACAAAATAGCGTGTCTATATTTCTGATTCTAACTTTATTCAGTGTCGATTGAATCATCACACACGCTTTGCATGGGTCGAGAGTTCAAATCCTGCTTATCCGGAATCAATACTTTGTTTATACAATGCGTAGTTTAAAAAAACGTATTCCCTTTCCAGAGAAACTTGTGGGCGTCATCTTAAACAAAGGGTTTGCGACGGGTTCCAACTCATTTACGTACGCCACGTTGATCGTACGCCGATGGTAAACATCGACGTATGATCAACCGGCCACTTCAAACGACTGTATCCTCGCACAGGAAGCGTAACCATAACGATACGTAGTATCAATTCATTCACACCTCCGCTCTAAAAGGCTCTACGGTACGGCGATCTGCCGTCAGATCCAGGAACAGTCACGTGTAGGGTCCAGGTGTCGTGGGAGGACGCGTTGGAGATGAACAAACAGGAAGTGGCGTTTACGCGCGGCCTGCCTTCTTCCTGTCTTGTGACGGGCGGGGGGCCTGACACCAGCGCTGACAGCCCCCCCCGCCCGGAGAGCGCCGTCTGGGAGGGACCGACGCCGCCCGCTCGCTTGTTCCTCGAGCGAGGGGGAGGGAGGGAGGGAGGGAGGGAGGGGAGGCAGACAGAAGGAGGGCTGCTCTCCCCCCGGTAATCTCCTAAGATTAAACCGGCTGTCTGGCTCTCAGGTGAGAAGTGTAGCAGTGACGCCTCTGCGGTGCAGCTAGGGGGAGCGGGGAGGAGGGCTGGTTCTGGCGGTTCTGTCGGGGGACGGAGACCGCCGAGGCGTGGAACGAGGTCCCGGCAGGGCGGCTCGTAAAAACCCTCTCCGGATGAGGGGGGAGAGGGGGGAGAGCTAGGGGAGACGGGGTTCTGAGGGACAGGGACGGGGGAGTTAATGGAACGACGGTATCTTATTTCAGCTGGGAATACGGAGAGGGGTGTTCAGCGTTTCCTCAAGGAGCGACCGCCATCATCACGCCCCTGTCACGTGTCCGCCGCCATCACGCTATCAGGCCACGCCCTCCCTCCCTCCCTCCCTCCCCCCACCCACCCCTCCCTCCCATATCTCACGCGGCAGCGGGGGAGGACGTACGACGCCTGGAGCATATTTCTTCATGCGCGGTCGATCTCTCGAATGTCTGTTCAATAAACTTCCGTTCCGCCTGGGATTTTTTCCATCAAATCTTTTTTCCCCCGCATTTATTTAATGTGATGCAGTCTTCAGCGCGGCCTGATGAGATGTTTTTTTAGGTAAATACAAGGCTCAGGGGAGGCCTAGGGGGCTTGTAACCACCAGCATCTGTTCAGGGGAACGTGAGCAGAAAAAAACAAACGCTCACACCTGTCCAATGAGCAACGAGTACGCCGGCTCCGCCATATTGACGATCTGCTCCCCGAAGGTTATGGCCATCATCGCGTTAAAGCCATAATCTAAAATGCTGACAGCTTATTGGACAAACTATCGATCACCCCCCCACCCCCTCCTCACCTTCACCACCCCTGCAGCGCTGCTTTAATTGTATGCAGCTGATTAAAGCGGCAGCAGAATCATTCTCAGTCATCCAGGGAAATAACTCAAACACTCTTACGCCCTGAGAGCTTTAACAGTGGCGGGGAGTGGGAGTGATGTTTTAAATATTTGGGTGATTTGTTTGACTGCCGGTCGATGAGTTTTAACAAATTATTTCAAAAGTGGGCAAAGTTCAGACTGTAGGCAACATTTTTTTATTAAGAACTGCTTTATAATATTTCCCCATCAAGGTCTGCTTAATATGTTTTTGATGCCAAACAATTAAATCAATTGAATCTCAATTGGTAGCACTCACATAGTGTGCCAATCAGAACATGCCCCAGCATGTGCAGCATGTGCTGCATTTAAATTTCACTCTTTGTAAACACTCGTTCATTTCCGCACCCCCGACTCATTCTCGCTTCAACCAGCAACATCAGTGGTGAAGACAACAAGAACACACAGAACAAAAGGGCACAGGTCGCATCAATTCAGTCTGTAAAGATACGGACAAAACGTGCCGTCTAGCCAAACGGGAAGTCAAAAACACAGGGAGGAGGATTAAAAAACACAGAAAAGTAGTTGGTCTTTAGTTACCTTTTTGTTCCACCTCTATTAAAACGTACGGCGGGAGGGAGAGAGAGAGAGAGAGAAACACAACAAGAGGAAATAAGAAACAGATTAGTGGTCAAACCGTTAGATCAACGTTGAGGAGCACGCTGGGTTAGTCAAACACGGAAAATCATTCATCAGTCATCGAGGGCGGAGGAAACAGTGAAAGGAAGGAACGGCTTCACTGCGGCCTGCAGAGAAAAGACATATTATAACCTGAATAGCATTGGTAAAAATACACATTTATCTGACCAATGTGTGGCACGAATAGAGATGATGACGGCGTTTGTGTATAATTAAATTGATTTCTTTTCATTTTTTTCATAACCTTGACGTACCTGTGATGGCAGCTGATAGTGAATTCAATAACGTTATTGATAGCCTGACAGAACACAAAGGTGTCTTTTTTCACCCGAACGCAACACACACACATTACAACTTTTAGACTGAAAAACACAACGTGGACAGCTCAAGTCAAACTGGATAAATCAACGTGTGGGTCAGCCAACC
Source organism: Gaidropsarus macrophthalmus (assembly GCA_027123715.1). Taxonomy (NCBI): domain Eukaryota; kingdom Metazoa; phylum Chordata; class Actinopteri; order Gadiformes; family Gaidropsaridae; genus Gaidropsarus; species Gaidropsarus macrophthalmus. Next base: position 31,552 of record JAOTIX010000117.1, read on the forward strand.
CGACCACAGGAAGCCATGGAACGGACCGAAATAAAGACAAGAATCACAGCCGTGCTGCACCCAACTCCAGGAGCCCCTCTCTCTCTGTGTGCCGGAGCCCAGCGAGGGCCTCAGACCCCGGGGCCCTCGCGGTGGAGCGACCGCCCACAGGGCACTGCTCTGGCTCACAGTCGGCGGTTAATATTGGCACAAGGAGGTAATTCCTCCAGCAGGGTCATTCCTGTCCCCTCTGCCTTAATCCTGCCCCTCATAAGAGGGGATTACCCTCTGGGGCCGGGGCCCTCAGGGGCCAAACCCAGAGCCGCAGAGTGACCTGCACTGTGGGCCCAGGTGTGTGTGTGTGTGAGTGTGATTCTGCATGCATGTATGTGTGTGTGCGTGTTTGTTTATTGATGTGTGTGTGTGTGTGTGTGAGGTTAGATATGAAGGTTATTAGGGGAGAGGAAGAGCAATAAGAAAGGCAGTGAGGTGTGATCAAGAGAGGAAGACGAGGGAGAGGAGGAGGGGGAGGAGGGGGGCGGGGGGGAGGGGCTTTAGGTCCGGCTATCTCGGGTAAAGGAAAAGCAGAGGAGCGGACAGGAGAAATATCATGGAGCTCAGATATTTAACCAGCGAGAAAAACCTGTGCTGCTATACTGGCCCCAGCTGCGTGCGTGTGTGTGTGTGTGTGTGTGTGTGTGTTTGTATATGTGTGTGCGTGTTTATATGTGTGTGTGTGTGTGTGTGTATAGGTTTGTGTGTATATGTGTGTGTATGTGTGTGTGGGTGAGTGTGCTGGTGAGTGTGTGTGTATAGGTTTGTGTGTGTGTGTGTGTGTGTGTGTTTGTATATGTGTGTGCATGTTTATGTGTGTGTATAGGTTTGTGTGTGTATATGTGTGTGTATGTGTGTGTGGGTGAGTATGCTGGTGAGTGTGTGTGTATAGGTTTGTGTGTGTGTGTTTATGGCTTTGGGTATATGTATGTGTGTGTGTGTGTGTATAGGTTTGTGTGTGTGTGTGTGTGTGTATATGTGTGTGTGTGTGTGCGGGTGAGTGTGTGTGTATAGGTTTGTGTGTGTGTGTGTGTGGGTGTGTGGAGTGAACCTCATCGCAGGTTAACTTTCGTCCGCCATTAAAACGCCATCCATCGTCGCCACGGCGACTGAAACAACAGACCAGCGGGAGGGGGGGGAGGGGGTGGGGGTCAGCCCATCAATTGAAACGCCATCACACCTGTCAATATCCACCGTGTGACCAGGTACAAGCGGCTTCAGCGAGGTAAACACACACACACACACACACGCACACACACACACACACACATCAGCCACCCACGCTCAATCACAACACTCTCAGCCTTCCTCCCCTGAGACAAGGCCACACACACACACACACACACACACACACACACACAGCGCCTTTGTTTTCCCCGTGATTGAGCAATGGCCGAGCCGGTAGCAAGGGAAGGGAGAGAGAAAAAAGCGTGTGTGTTTGTGTATGTGTGTGTGTGTGTGTGTGTGTGTGTGTGTGTGTGTGTGTGTGTGTGTGCGGTAATGATCTATAGGAGGAGAAGCAGGTGGGTGGAGGTGAGGAGGGAGGGGTTGTGGTTGAGAGATCTCTGACACGGTAGGTGGGTGGGGCAGAGAGCGGTCGCCGGCCTCTCCAGGCTCCTGATTGGCTAACCCGCCGCAGGAAATGCAATTCATCACGACCGGCCGCTGGGCGGTCAAAAGGTAGAGCGGCGCAGTACGTCGCAAACGCCGCCGCCGGTGATTGATTTTGAAGGCTTTGCGTGCGCACGCCTAACGTGACCCGGCGTGTTTTCTTTGTTGTGGTTGAGGCACTCAAAGAACGGCAGCAGTTCACTTCAGTTTGTGTGTTTTTACATTGAGTTGTTGTCCTTTTATTTTAGTTTTTTCTTTACATCTAATTGTTTTACTCATTCCTTTTTTGTCGCTTTAAATAAATGTCCCTTTTTAAGATGTCTTTTTTCCCCTAAAATGTGTTCTTGTCTCTTTAAATTCATTTGTCTCTGCAGTATTTGTTTTTGATGTCTGTACATATTTTTGGCCCGCTGTATTTATTTTAGTTTGCAGCGTTTGACTTGCAGCTTTATTTCTTGGCCATGCGTTCAGCAGCTTATCTTGAGGGCAGCAGATCTGGCGAGGATCAGCTGACCTTAATGAAGCAAAAAATAAAAAGGTAAAGGACACCCAAACAAAGCAGGAATAACTGGCAGAACGGGCCAAAACAACAACACTGACCTGCTTTTCATTTATTTATTGTTGGACGACCTCCTTGCGCACATCCGTACATGTGCTTGGCAAGACGCTAGGGTTCCAACCATTTGATGGATTAGCCAAAACAGTTGGTCCTTGGAGACAAAATTCATTCAGCGGTTTATTTAGTTCGGTCTACTTATTGCGATATTCCGGTTCTCCTTATGGCACGGATTGGTTTAAATACGCGTTCCCTCACATGAACTATTCCCTGAAAGTTCCCTCCCAATGTTTTGGGGACATCATTTATTTTAAAAAGGCTAACATCCTCAAACTGAATTGAAAAATTAACTCAAAAGGCTGGCGAAGGGCCGGCCCTGTCTGGAGCAGAATTCGCCGCCACTAAATCCTCCAAGCCCATTGGCCGGTACGTGGGAAGCTTAATGATGGCCCGTTGCCATGGCGTTCACCTGGCCGGACACAGTATTGCAGAGGGACTGCAATACTGGCTTTCATGAGCAACGATGCCATGTCCGATCTAATTTGCTCTCCGGGCAACCGTCACTGTGTTGAGACCCTGTTGAGTCTGTTGGCATGGGGGGGTGGGAGGGTGAGCTGGGTGCTTAACAAACCGCGCAGTAAGTGTGGAAAGTCTATCCGGTCTGGGGCCGCTCAAGGGCTGATTGATTTTGTCGGAAATGCCAAGTAATGTGCGCAGGGAAAATGCACGTCTGTCGAATAAGGCGATTGTTTTCCGGACGCCTAACAGGATTACCCGATAAGAAATGTACTGGCCACTTTACTCCGTAATGCGCTGTGTATGTTTGAAGCCATGTTTTTCATGTTACTTAGGCTCCTGTTGATGCATGCATTCTTTCGCGTATCGGACATATTCTAAATGTCAGCCATTTTGAATAAGCACGAGCAACGCAATATCTGCCTCGTCAATTTCCATCACTGATTCTTACTTCTAGCATTTGCGTGTTTCGGTAGCCGTGCGAAACGCACTCAATGGGTCACGGATATCGGAGTTGCGCGCTCGATTGTGACTAAATGTTGCCGTGAACGCTGGTCACCTTTAACATCGTGAGAATATCTCTAACACTATCTGGCACGTGCCCAGCAGCAAACGGAACGCAGCCGTGGCCCCGGCCCCAGGCCCTGTCATGTGGGCTGCGGGCGTATGGATTCTCATTTCAATAATTAACGTGCGCCAATTTCAAGCTAATGGTGGAGAGGTGTCAGAATGCTATCATTAGCCGCTAATAGAGATTCATGGCAGAGGGACTGCAATATTTTTAGTCAAATTCCTCTCTCTCTTTCTCTCTCTCTGGAACATGCCCTCTGAGCTGCTAGTGTGAGTGAGTGAGTGAGTGAGTGAGTGAGTGAGTGAGTGGGTGAGTGGGTGAG
>JAOTIX010000118.1:0-11286 GCA_027123715.1 Gaidropsarus macrophthalmus
CCCCCCCCCCCCCCCCCCCCCCCCCCCCCCCCCCCCCCCCCCCCCCCCCCCCCCCCCCCCCCCCCCCCCCCGCGGACGGGACGGCGGTGTGTTCGCCTTGCATCCATCCCGTCCACAGCCGCAGGAACTAGTGTGAGACCCCCTCTCTAAGAGAAGAGGTCCTTCTTCCTCTTCTTCATCTGCTTCTTCCTCTTCTTCTTCTCGACCAGACGCCTGGACACCCCATTTCTGCATCAGGTGAGTCATGGACTGTTCAGCAAAACAGAACCGACACCTGACCTGCCACGGACCGCAGGCTGTCCCTCATCTTAAAAAAGTCCTTATGCTTAATATTGGTGTGAATGGGCCTGTGCGCTAAATCTCAAAACTGCACATGTTGGTCCTCCAAACTGGACTATATAAGCCATCCCACCCTCCACGTTCAACCAGCCTCCAACTAAGGGCTGAGGAGCAGCAGATAGATTATGACAGCCGACCGCCGGGTCAAGTTAACCCCGTTAAGTTTTCTCTCCCGTCCTGATTGAGCTTCACTTTAGATTGACCCTTGGATGCTGGTCGTTAGTGAACAGCCAGTGGGGCTTTCTGTGTAATGAACTCATGCGTCCATCCAAGAAGTCGTGTTTTGTTAACGCTACAATGCACTCTCTTGGCTGCAGACACCATATCACCCAGTAAATTGAGCGTACGCATGTGTTTCATGCATGATGCATTCTATGTATTTCGGTGGATAACCATATGTACAGTATTATCCACCTAGAACTGTAACTCCTGAACATCGTACGGAGAGGTACTGTAGTGTTTATTTCCAGCCCATGGCAGTCATTGTTGGTTGTTGATGCCTCGTCGATAAGGGGGAAATCCCCCGACCCTTAAATCAAGCATCTAACATGACCAATTTGACAGCTATCGGAAAGACCCCTGACCTTTGGAGATTCCGCAAAATCCACGTCAAGATTAATTTATATCCAGCGTTCATCACCTCAGGTTCATAGATCCCACATGAACAGCATGGTTTGATGATGACCGACCCGTTCCCCATGAATACTGACATATTGTATCTGCTTATTCAATATTGCTAATATAATATAATATAATATAATATAATATATGCTCATATAAGTCACATTTATGTATTCATGATTTAAAATACCTTTGCCAACAATTGTGGGGTACAAAAAATAAAGATTTGAGGAAGCCAATGAGAAGCTGTAATTGGATTGTCAAAACCCCAAATTGAAATGCCTATGGATACTGTTAAAAAAGAAGTGCAATATGATGCCCCGCTCCCTTACTGTGAACCCTACAGAGAGTTGCAACGATCTCTCAATGAATAGCCATGGGAAGATCTGAAAGAAGCCCTCTCTCTAAATCATGCAACCCCATGTTGCTGGACAAGTGAAGAGGTGAATGTTGTGGGTGGGTCACTATAAAGGTGGATGGTTGATGGTGAAATGGTCTGGTGTACCGTGTTAGGCTGACAGAGTGGTCAGGCATTCTCTGGTGCATCAGAGCAACCAACTTCAAGTGTGATTGGTGAATTTGTGACAGTGAATAATGACTTCTTTGAGGGTGGAATTCTCATAATGACCAACTCAGATCTTTTCTATATCGTGCCATTTTAATAAGAAGGCCAAGTCGTCTCTACGCATGGGGAAATATTGTCATTAAAAACAGTTGAAACTCAGGGGAACTACTGAAGGCAAACTTGTACAGTTATGAGGGGGCATGTGAGGTAGCCTCCTGTATTCCTGGAGCAGGGTCTAGAAAGAGGTCATTGTGAAGTAGTCTTGCTTTACTGGAGGGGCAAGACACCATCCTAAAGCCACTTAATTCACTCCCCCTTGCCCTGATGTGAAGCTTTAACAACCGGTTATAATAACACCAAGCGTTTATGTTTGGGCTCACCTTCGCTGGGTGTGCGACGTGATCGTTGCAGGGAGTATAACGAAAATATATTCAGGAGGTGATGAAGAGGGGCCAAAGCTGATTAGACCCCTAATGCATGAGACCGCTAAATCTATAGCGTAACAAATCTTGTTTAATGCAAATGGCGCTCTCTGATTAACACCCAACTGTACACCATTTATAATCTTAATATATGTTCTAATTCGTGGTAATGGTTATAAGGTTCCGCGTATATAGTCATTATCTGGACGCCAGTATCCCACTTTAATGTTTGCGTCATCAAAATTGGTGATGTATATCACGGTGGGATTGCACTTTGATGGCCCCCTACGCCGTTTGAATGAAACGCTGTCACTGCGTCCCACGTATTAACTGTTTTAGTGTGCAATAAACCCTCAGAGTGAGATGCTGTCACATAATCACAGTTAAGGCCCATGTGGAACTTATTCATCAGCTTCTAAATCATTGATTTTTAGCAACACCATTCACCGACCTACGTATATGTCGGGCTTTTCGCAGGGTCAGCCCTGGCTGGCTTGAATGAAATATATTTTACTAACCTGCATTGAAGCATGTGTTGCTAAATCAGCCACAGCTGATAGCGTCATAACATGTCCCAATCCATTCGAGACCTGAATTCAAAATGCAGAATTCATATTTATGGAGAATTCATATTTATGAGTTTCATGTACAGGTGCTGTCACTGCTGCTTTCACCTATTGATGTCAGGCCAATGTATATTTCACAAACATTTACATTTACCTTCAGGGCATTCAGCAGACACTTTTACTCCAAGCAAAGTACAATTTCCAATAGGGCATAGAAACGGTAGATCAGCTAGAATCCAAAATAGAAAACGAGTTTCCACAACATGATTTGATTTGTGTGTGGATGCTGACGGTCTCAGCCTATCACCCAGTGATATAATGTTACGGTTCCTCCTCCACACCCAGATGGTCTCAGTGTTAGGTCACTGTTGGCATCGGCCAACATTATCCTGACATCACATCCCAGGCCCGCCACTGTGTTGGCCTTCGCTCATTTCCTGTTTCACTTGGAACATGTTACCGAGGGGTATTAAGAGATAAGGCTTGGGGAAGCCGTTGTGCGCTGAAGGCACAGACTCCACGGTAGTGGCCCGTGTATAGAGGATTGTTCTTGTCCTTGCAGGTCGGTACCACGCAAAGCTGACCATCTCTGCCCCTGACCATGTCCACCTCTGGTCACAAGGCATTTTTAGGTTGAACATAGTTTGGGTTTAATCAGGCCGTCCTGATCTCCAGCTAGGGTTAGAGATAGCGTTTTAGCAACTAAATGTTTGAAGTCAAGGTATTGTACAAACCAACACTTGGCATTTCAACCATGATGAATTAATCAACTGGTAATAACTAGCCTCATTAGACCTGAGAACTCCAGTCAAGCCCTTTTGTATTCGGACCACCGAATACAAGTGTCTGGTGCTGCCGGACACTACGGCTCAAAGATGGCCTCAACATTAGTATCGAGTTATGCTGAAGCCTTTGCGAGATTCCATCATTCATGACTGGATTGGCGGGGAGTTTTACTTGCTTGTGGGTTTTCCTCTCTCTCTGAAATTCATCCTCTACTCTTGTCCATTCATGAACCATTCAAAGAACCAGTTTCCCCCTCTCTCCCGGTGTTTCTATCTTGCCTTGATGAGACTGTGGCGATGGAAGGTTAACCAGACGAGCAGTACGGTGATTCAACGCCACATCAGTGACGCCCCCCCCCAGCCCTCATCCCCCAGACCCCCTGAAGCAGACTCCTGTTCATTACTCCATTGATTGTTTGTTTTGGAACGCATTCGTTGCAGCTGTCCTGCATTTTGGCGATGGCCTTGTTTGCTTATGTCTTTCGATCTTAGATTCAAATTGACAATTGTAAATGGTGCGTTTTCCTTGCGGAGGAACGCTTTGAAACCGGCTAATTTAGGAAGCACTGAACATGAAAAAACGTAGGCCGGGGGGCATTCAGTACAAATAATCTTGAAAAGCAAACAAGGTTTGTTGTTGTGAACACGTTTATGAGCGTGCATCCTCATGCGTGGATGATGTCATCGTCTTCAGGTAGTCCGTTCCCTGCTCTGCTGTGTCTCCCGGCCTGGAGGCAGTAGAGCGCTGAGCGCTGTGCCCTGGGTGGTGATTTGCAGATACTGCTAATCAGCAGGTGACGAGCGGTTGGAACCTTCTTGTCTCAACCTCCAACGCTTCACTGGCATCATTATCAGATCTGTGGTTCCTTGTCTTTCGGCTTCCACATTTAGTTTTAATTTAAGTGTGTGTGTGTGTTTCATAGATTCACTCTCCTTCCCTTCAGTTTTCACACACATGCTCAAGCACGCACGCACACACACAACAACACACACACACACACACACACACACCCTTTTCTGAATCCCCAAAGAATGTCGCGCACCAAATCCAATCACATGGTATGACGGCCCCCCCTGCCGACCCCCACCACAGGGGACCTCCGAGATTGGGGGGGGGGTGGGTTCCCTGGTGAATCCAGCGATAGCGAGTTGTATAATTGCACACTGCGTTAGCTGACTCCCCTCCCCCGAACCCCTCCCAACTATTCAGGGGAGCTCATGTTTGTTGGTTTATTTATTTTTGGGTCGCCGGCCCAACCCGTTTTGTGTTGACGATTGAAACATCACGCTGTGCCGTGGCGGCGGCGGGCTGGGGGGTGGGGAGAGCGCTGACGTAAATTGATGGCCGGCTCCCAGGACAATCTCTGCGTTGTCACGGGTGATGCATTAACGGGCCGTTGTGCAACGCCATGCAAATCGAATGTGCCGACGCGTCTCTTCCTGGCCCCCGTCGCTCTGGAAATGTTCAATAGCTTTGCGGAAGCAAACGTGGGGGCCCCTGGGGACGGCGTTGACGGCGGTGGCGTGCGTTGGCGTGTTTTGCGTACGTGTGCGTTATTCACCCTGTTCGGCTCGTTCGATTAATTACCACGGCCTGTTTTTTGTGCGGAGCGCTCACCCTTTTGTGTGCGGGGCCCGTGTGGCCCTGGATGGACGGCTGGAGGCTCGCCGGCGTGGTGTTGATGAATTAGATGATGCATATCACGCGTTAATGGCCCCGCAACCAGCAGCTGTGTTTGTGTGTTTTTTAATTCCACCATGTCAGAATTGCGTCACTATTGCACTATGGACAAATTACCACGAGTGCCTTCGCCTGCATTTAATGACCGTTTTCCAGAGGTCAGCTTTGAATGAAACTTGACTATGAACTGCTCTGAGAACCTATACTGCACCATTTCTGGGAATTGGTTCCATTCTCTCCGTAAATGCAGGTAAACAAAACACATTTGTTCATTCATTCCCACGGCTGTTGTAAGCAATTAACTGTAATATGTTCAAACTTTGCTTTCAAGGGACTCCTTATGTCTGTTAGTTCTTACATTTGGCCAGATGGCCGTGGGCTTGGAACGCAGTCTTCTAAGAACGGCAGTCTTTTCACGCTAAAATTAGCATATATATACATATATATACATATATAAAAAGGAACATAGATTTCATGTGCCAAGATCCCCTTGGTGCAGAGAGGGAGGTTAGGTAGAATAATTAAAGACCGATATTTGCGTATATCATCAGAGACTGGTTGCAAATGTCATGTAGCTGGTTTGCAATATGAGCCCCCAAGGCTGTTTATTGAAATCACCAAAGATCCTCTGAAATAACAACTACAAATAATAGGTCTTTGGAAGGGTATTTTACCACTCATTCAAATGAACGTATTCTGAAGTAATTTTCAGATGTGTGTTAGTAAGGCATGAGTTAAAGAGACCACTGAAAACTATAATTATTTAGTCACTGAAGTGATTTTCTGTTGCTTTCACGGGAAAAAGGTCATTTAATCACATACCACTATTAAACCCTCCTAGACAGCCCCAGTGTAAAATACATATGCACAGATACAGATATAGGCGGCAAATGCCCAACAATCCTGGCAACTAAGCGATTTACTAAATGAATTACAAAATCTGGCGTCCAACTAGAAGCGTTCCTCCTTTTTGAACAAATGAAAAATCCTCTGCAGAAATACAGGACGATGCAATACAGGCAGAATTTCCACCTTTTTAAAATGAAGTCTTCAGTGTCCTATTGGATAAATGGATGTTGGTTGAGAGATGTCAACGGGATGTCAACGGTTGGTTGAAAGATGTCGACATAATCTGTTTTTTTGTTTTATATTCCAACAATGTGCTCGTCTAATGTGATCTGAGGGACCGTAGATAGACGAATAGACATGGGTGAATTCATCCGCTAAGATCTGAATTAGTTCAAATACATCTCAGCAGCACAGAGTGTTGTTTTTCTGTTGAAGGCTACATCTCTGCCTTGCTTTATTAATGGCTACATCCAAACCATTTAAGTAGCTGTCTGCCATGGCCGGGTTTAACGATCCTGTGTGTGTTTACCACTTAAAGGAAGAGATGCATGCAATGTCAATGTTTTAATTGGTTGGCAGCTATTTCAAAAAGGGAACACCAAAAGCTGCCAAAACCTGGAAGAGCCTTTTGGACGCCTCAAAAAGTAAACGTGAGCCACAAGAAAACTTGCGTTGCATACATTTGGCTGTCCCGCATGTGAGCAACATAACCTGATTCAGTGTGGAAGTAGGGGACACCTAAGATAGGATAATCCTTCATTAAAACCTGCAAGTCATAGCGTCAACTGGATGAATGAAATCCAGTCCATGCGGCATTCAGATGTAACTCGTGTGATTTCCAGATTTTCCTGAATGCACAGCATGGTCCCTCAGCCCTGACTCCTGTACCTGGGCCTTCCGCTGGACTCCAGCTGGAGGGTAACTGGTGCACAGCTTTGAAGACATAATGAAATGGAAGTGAACGCTACCTTCATGATCAGTACATTTCTTTTCTCCCCCCCCCCCCCTTCTTTCTCCAGCTAACACAGACACCCGTTTAGTGGCAAGTTGCACCCGGTACTCTTGTCAGGATAATGGTCTACCGCTCTGACCTATAGACCATCCTTGAGTATCATGTAAACCGAGTGACACCTCTCTCGCCGCGGTCCCTCTCGTTCCCTTGAGATCGGTCGCGGTGTCTCCTGCCCGCTTCATTCTGCCTGCATGCCTGTAGTCCTGTCATAGCATGGAGGACAAAAGGACTGCATTTACCCACAGACAGACTCTAACCACTAGGGACCACTGGGACACGCCATCATTCAAACTAGAGCTGCAAATAATAGATTGCCGATCAAGCCATTGAATTCGACATCTGTAATTGCATAGTCTATACAATATCTAGATTGCTTCAAATTTTGCCATCGCAGGTTGCCTGAGCCCGTTGTGACGTCTGCATTTTGTGATGTGCGGAGACTAAATGTAGTATTTATTGATTTAAACTGAAACGGAAGAGCAACCAAACATATGGATTTCCAAAGCTCCAAGCATTGAGTGCATTGTTGTAGTCGTTCCTTGATTAATGCCTGATTAGTCCTTTAAATATTTGATTATTTCGTTATGGATTCATCATTTTAACGGGCAAATTGATCAATTATTTGCAACTAATTTGTTGGCTCAATCATGCAAATGTTATCAAGAGCGTTTCATTCCCCAGTCACAGGTGAACTGTTCCAGCAATTTGCTGTTGCCCTGAAACACTGCAGCGTTATCTGTTTAAGATTAAGCGCGGTCTAGTCCGCGTCGTGGATATTGGCACAAAAAACCTATGGACAAAACAAACGGATCCAAATGACATTCATTTAAATTAATTAAAAACAACGACAGATATTGGATTTAGAGAAGCAACGCCTCGGCACAAAGCTAAATTGCGATACTATATTCATTATGTGGAATTTGTGATTCAATTCCTGGCATTTAAGAAGGTTGCTCTTTCCTTCTGCGTGCTGCGCAACGATCAGGTGGGGGGTGGGGGAACAAATTGATCGCCTGGGACTGCCTGTCCTCAGCGTCCGCACCTCCTCTGAGCAGGGCCTCCTCCGCCCGGCTCCACAGGAAGGGCAATCTGGGGATCAAATCAGATGTGACGGCTCTAATAAAGCGGCTGGAGACGCCCTGTCACTCCTCCCTCCCCGGCAGATAGCGCTCCGCCTGGCGTCGCTAAAAAGGGGAATGGGCCGGTTCTCCTTTACTAATGGCCATCATACACTCATTATCAGCCCTCCAACTGCTGCAAACCGGGCACCCTGTCAGCCGTCAGGGCGCAGTGGCTAAATTTAGAGGTGTCGCTTTCGATGAGTTTGAGGAGATTTAGAAAGTATGACCTCTGTCGAATTAATGAACTGTTGAAGTGCAGACTTGGGGTTTTCTGGGTTTTTTTCAGCAAGAAAAGGTGCTGGCGTTCCCGGGGGCTGATTAATGTTCTTGCAACCTGCTGAGCCCCCCTTAGTCCTGCGTACACCAGGAATACGGAACGGAATAAGGGTCATCTATCAGTGCGGGAATTAATCAGCGGGAGTTGACACAAAAAATATATATAGTTCCAGCATCAGTAGAAAAGAAGATTAAGCTTCTGTCAGGGGAATGCTCCAACACTACATTTAGATCAGGTTGCATATGCCTATGGATCTTTGCGTCTACTTGTTTGAAAAATTGTGATTCAGTTATGTGTGGATATTAAGTTCTAAGTTGTATACAGTTTGATGATGAAGATGCACTTGATGATTCAGCCTCTGTGTCCAGGCCCCCTCATGGCATACAGCGCATTGATAAACTACCAAGAGAATGCCATTTCAGTATGCGAGGACCAGTGTGTCCTTTTCATTAAGTGATCGTAAATAAAGTGGGACTCAAGCAAAGCTCAGACCTGTAATGGGCCACAATCTGCATTGGCAGCGGCCAATTCATATTCCTGGGTCTATACGATGCACTCTTGGCAGTTACACGAGCATTTGTGGGATTACGTGTGACCTTCACTTTATGCAAATGCATCCGTGAGCAGATGCTTATGCCAACATATGGGTAGCCAGCCTCCTTTATGGTGAGCCAGTGGCCATCACAAAGCAGGCTCCTTTCTCTGACATTGAACTGCAGCCTAACCTTCCACAGTGCACACTTGAACTGAACAGCTGAGGGAAGAGTGAGGGCAAGGGGTCAAGGGGTCAAGGGAAGCTCCTTCTGTAGAGCCCACGTTGCAGATCTCTGCTTCTCGCTGTCAAGGCAAACTGTCAGTTTGCATCTAAAACGCAGTGCAAAATAGAAATACTTTTTGTCATAAGACTCATATATTATGCTGTAATCAGGGTACCGGTATGCATTCGCAATTATGACTGTTTTCTTTGAGGTTTTCACAGATCCATTGCAGCCATGGGAGAAGTTCTGAATTATGTCTCAATTATGTCGCTAATTTGCTGAAAGCAGACTGATAGTGGGTGAACCAGAAGAAGAAGAATTCATCTTGTTTTGTAATTTGAGTATAGGCTATATATTCTACAACGAGGCAGGAATAATTAAGACGATTGCTTTGTTTTCATTTTCAAACAGAACTTTAAGAGGAAACAGTACCGATCCAATTTTCTCCACACACAAAAAAATTGCGGCCCTCAACATCAATTCCGTTTCTGTGGAATAATTGACAAAAAAGTGCCACCATTGTCGTCATCGGAGCAGGCTTTGTGTTCCGTTGGTCCAGTTTGAAAATAACAACGTCAATAAAGGCAGTACTTTCTTATATTGCTTGACAGTTCCCTTTTTAACAAGGAGCTTGGCCACCGTCTTCATGGGTACTTTGTGGCTGAAATATATATCCAATATGCAGTAACGGGGTGTTCGTAAAAAACGTGAGATTCCAGCGTATGGATCTCAGAAGCTCTGCTCCAGCTCTCTGTGGTATTGTAGCCAGGGGATCATGTGTGCGTAGGGGTTTGTGAAGGGGTGCCGGGGCACCTGCAGGCTTAGCCTTGACATGATTAATCCTCAGCCGTGGGTGAAGGCATGCGCATATATATGTGACTGCATGAAGTTGAAATATTTCTGCGTAGGAAAGGAAAAACAGGCATCATCGCTCCATTTTTCGAGGTCAAACGATAACTAATTCCTGGTTTGAACCGATGCGTTTCAGATGCAAAACATATCAGAGAGGCTTGTGTATTGATCAAGATTCAGGATTGTATTGGTGATAAGGAGGGTACTTTGACGATGCCCTGATGGTATGATCTATATTATTTCTGTTTGGACATGATAACTTGCACAATGTGCTCCAATAAATCTGTCTCTGTATACTGAATCCACACAAATATCACCACACATCGTTCACATTCAATGCAAAATCTGCCATTTTCCACCACTAACGAGAAATATGCCGCCCTAGATCCAAACCCGTGGCGGGGCGTTATTAAAAGACCAAGCCCATCCGTGAGTTAAAAATAAATCCCGCTCCACTAAATGTGATGTATTTCCTAATTTCAAATTAAGAGCGCCCCGGTATCCCAGATGATGTCACCTTAATAACTTCTCCCGTTGTCATTTGGCCTTTGGCCAAATACACTGCCGTGGTTAACCTGGTGGGCCTTTTCCGAGCGAGGTCTGTCCACTCCATTGTCCGGACAAAAGAGACTCCTGAGAGCCTGGCCGCGGTCCATCAGTCTGGTATTGTTATGCCAGGAACCGGAGTCTTCTGCCACGCTCTGTGAAGCGGCCAGGTCCACCTCCCAGTTCGCGGCTGAACAGGCTTCTCTGGCTTTATAATGATCAGTGAACCGTGATAATGACCTACTTCGGCCATCAGGAATCTATCCAGTGATTTTTGGAAGCTAATCCAAAAATTACACTGACATAAAAAAATATTAACGACTGCAACAATTTCAAGCAAATTATTTTTTGCTTTGACACATTTTTTTAAATATATTAAACCCAATTAATCTTTTGGTGTTATTTTTTATCTCAAGCTGTACTGCACTGTTATGACAGAACTCTGACTCCATTGTTTCCATGACGATCCCATCTCATTGGCGACAGTGTTCGTCACTGGGAGGCGAGAGGGCGGGAATTGGCTGAGATCCCATCCCATTGGTTCTGGTCCCGGCGGTCCACACGGTGTCACTGACCCTTGTTTGCCAGCACCGGCCCCGGAAGAGGTCCGAAGGCCTGGTTTCCCCTGTCCAAGTGACTGAGCCCCCTCCAGCGAGACCCTGATGGTCCAGGCAGACGGTAGCACTGTGACTATGGCCGTATTCCGAAGTGGAGGCTGCCACTCGCTAGAGCACTTCCTTGAGAGTCTCATTCTACGGAGACAGGCTAGAGTGCTGCTGAGCATTCGTGAACGTTCAGAGTTTGGAACGACTTGCTACATTTACATTTAGGGCATTTCGCAGACGCTTTTATCCAAAGCGACTTACAATAAGTACATTTGTCATAACATAAG
>JAOTIX010000120.1:79735-92313 GCA_027123715.1 Gaidropsarus macrophthalmus
CCAGCATACACTCACCCTCTCACCCCCCATGAGGTCACCCATCATACATCACCCTCTCACCCCCCATGATGTCATCCAGCATACATCACCCTCTCACCCCCCATGAGGTCACCCATCATACATCACCCTCTCACCCAGCACCCTCTCACTCTCTCCACTCCCCATCCCTCCCTCCTGCAGAGTTGAAGCTGCAGCTGCAGTCATCGTTTGAGGCTGATGTCGTCAGCGCTTCCCGTGACGAGGAGCATATTGTACTTCCACCCTCTGACCAGGAGGAGGTGCCAGACGACACCTTCCACCGGCCAGCGACAGTAGACCCAAACCGTCACCATGACGACCTCCTGCTGCTGCCTTCCTGTCCTCTGAGCCTCCAACTCGCCGAGCTGAGGCAGGAAACGCAAAGGTTGGAACGTAAACGGATAAAACAATAGGGTTCTTTTTTCCAAGAATAACAGATGGACCCCATATGCTGCTCAGAAGAGCTTACCACCACCATGTCTCGTCTCAAGGCTCCTGAGTCAGCTGAAAGACAAGGAGACGGAGTACCAGGACCTCCTCAGAAGTTCCGTTCAGAGCAAACACCAGGAGATTCAGGGTCTCAAGATGTCCTCCTCCTCTTCCTGTACAGGTGATCTTCTGTCTGGTTCAGCATGGGTACACTAACCTCTGCATGGTGTCCTGGAATAAGGCATTCAGTATACAGTCTACTGAAGCATTTCAAACGTATTGCACTCTTCTTAAATCTTCTAATCAGTCATGGGTGATGATGCTCCTCCTCCTCCTGAGGACAGAGCCTTAGTCCACTGGCTCAGAGCTGTTCCTGTGGACCAGGACACGGTGGGCAAGGTATCTACCCCCCCCCCCACCCCCCATCAGATCAATCAATACACTGTATTGATGCTTCATGGTAAATATGACATCATCCTTTATGGAGCCATTTGAGTTGTTTGCTGTGGGGACAACAAAGCCATCTTCTCCTCCCTTCAGTCATCTGTCCGACGGGCTTTGATGCTCTGTGATGTGTGTTTCCCAGCTCCTCTCCCACGGCTTCTCCCTGGACTGTCTTCTGGAAGACGCCTGCAGAGAAGACCTGGTCTACTGTGGATTGAGGTTACAAATGCCCAGAAAGTCAAATGAAACGTGTATATATATATATATATATATATACAGATGATGAAATGTCTGCTGGCAGCTGTGATTCCCACACCTGCTGTGGTTCCTTCCGGCCACACCGCTGGTCACCAACCTCCCATCTCACACCCAGGGGGGGGATGCTGTGCCGCATCTGGGCCGCGGTGTTGACCACCAGGAGGACCAATCTGAGCACCATCAGGGAGGAGAGCCGGGGAGACCTGGACCACCTGGGGAGCCGGTAACACTGAGACAAAGCCCCCAGCACAAGCCCTGCTGAACCGGGCTACGACCCAACAGCTGTTTGTGCTGACAGGTTCACTTCTGCCAGAACACTCCCTCACCTGGAGGGCTTTTCACCGGGGCTGCACTGTGCTGTGTGGCTCGTCTTCTGCTCATTGATAACATGGAAAGATGTCCCTTTATTTGGAACTGGGAGTTGGATTTCTTATGACATGACATGTCCTTTCTGCTGTAGCTGGTTATTGACCTTTAGTTTCTATTCCTCAGGGTACTGGTAAGACAAATAGACTGAGAAAACACTCTGGTTTGCCTTAAAATGGTATGTGTGACTGGCTTTCTCTAGGAACCCAGCAGAACCAAAGCTATAAAAGGACTATTTTTTTAACATGACTCTTGCTGCATTATATATATATATATACACACACAGTACATGCTTTGTTTAGCATGAGTTTGACATGTATTTGAAACACAGAAACATTGACCGCTCACAAACACATCCATGCACCCAGCTCAGCTCCCTGGTCATTTCACAAAGTGCTCTGCTTCCACACATTTACTGTTTATGGATGGAGTCAGTCATTATTGAGTGATTATATATGCAATGCTTCATTTACCAATTGCTACATTGCCTTTAGATGTTTGGGATGTCTTTTGTAATCATACATGTTGTCAAATAAAAAATATTTATACTAAAACTGAGAATCGTGTTGACCGTTTAGTTGAAACGAATGAATTGAAGCTCACATTGCCAACAAGGGAATTGAAGTACTTCACATATTTATAATGTAAACAGGACTGGGTTCCTAAACTGGCTTCTCACTGAAGTACAACGAGGGGGCGTCAGGTGCAGCATTAATTACTAACTCGTGGATTATTTGATTGCTCTTTTCGAGGGAAAACAGTCGATTAACGGACGCAGAGCGTTCAATCGATTCTGCGTTTCAGTCAGGATATGACGTCGACGGGTGAACTACTGAAGGTATTGTGTATAAAATATGCTTTTTAATAAATTATCTGTACACTTACAAAGTTGTCAATGCCTCGTTGTATATGTTACGACCCTCATTATATTACCAAAGAAGTGTCGGGATACTTCTAGCCTTGTAAGTGGTTTAAAAAACGATTTGTTTTTGACATCACTCGATGCCCCCATGACAAATTAATGTATTAGCATTTTGGTAGAAACGGATAAAAACATCAAACATTCCTCAATATCAAACGTTCGCACTCGTTATCATACTAAACATATCCCAGAACCATTTACACTGGAGTTCCACTCTAAGTTTGAAATTTGGGGTATTTGTAGTGTACTTTACGTCTTCAAGTAAATATTTTCAGCCGAGTTTTTACTTTTACTTAATACATGTTCACACAAGTATCTGTACTTTCTACTTATTACATTTAAAAAATAGCCACTCCTATTTAATTTCGGATTGCTTTTGTTCTGTCATGTCAAAAAACCAGTAACCCTTAATTAGATTCAACCGTGTGGCGCGCCTCCTATATAATGCGCATGCGTAGTGGTTGCAGTAGTGCGGTGGGGGACACCAGCTTGGTCTTCGTGCATCTCCTCTTTGGTTCTGTTGTTGCCGAACTTCAGGAGGAAGACAGAAATGAATAGTAGATATTGATACTACAAGGTAAGTGCAAAGAGCGTCCCTGAAATATTAAATAGCTTTGTGACTTTGTTATATCTGAATACAATTATAAATGTTTATAGGAATTTGCGGCAACCACAGCGAGAGGCGAGGAGGACGACCAGCCGTCAGATAGGACCATGGTGAGACATTACAGACCTGCGGCCTTATGCACTTAAGACTTCCGTGGATTTCCTACAGAAACTTGGCGAAAAGAAAACGTTGTACGCACAACAACAAACAGGCACCGCACATTTCCACGGACATTTCACTCTTGATACATCTGAACTTTGCCGTGAAAAAGAACGTACGCCACGTTTTTGTGCGTACGCACCCTTTGTACATGAGGCCCCTGGTGGTCAAACCATTCTTTCCCTCTGTCCTTGCCGTCACTCAAACATCTTAGGCTAACGTACTTTGTCAAAATTACTTCACAATGCTGAAGAATATTTGGACGTCCTTGCACCATGCCAACATTGTGGTAGAGCAGCCCTAGAAGAAATTGACGAGGTTACAGAATAAAATAAAAACAAAGTAATCCAATACTAGCACAGAATTACACGTCCTGCTACCTACAGTATGAGATATTAAAAACGTAAATTAAAAACTAGCGTAGTAACGCATCCTGCTACCTTTACTGTATGAGATAAAAACAGATCATTCAAAACTAGCGTAGTTATGCATCCTGCTAGCTTTATGGTATGAAATGTAAAAACAATTAAAAACTAGTAACATGCCCTGCTAGCTTTACGGTGTGGGATAAAAACTGATAATTCAAAAACTAGCGAAGTTACGCGTCCTGTTAGCTTTACGGTATGAGATATAAAAACATTCAAAACTACCGTAGTTATGTGTCCTGCTCGCTTTACGGTATGAGATATAAAAACAATTCAAAACTGGTGTAGTTACGCATCCTGCTAGCTTTACGGTATGAGATATAAAAATAGATCATTCAAAACTAGCGTAGTTGCGTGTCTTGCTAGCTTTACCGTATGAGATGCTACCAACTTGCTAAGCCATCTAAATTGAATGCAAATTAACCTTTGACCATTTAATGGCATTGGGGTATTTAACAACATTTTAATCAAGAATATTAACATAATTATTTGTATTTCTTAAGTTATGTAATTAGTGACAGACAGCAATCATGAGATGAAATGAATAGAATTCTTTCACTGTTAAGTCAACCAGAACGTGCATTTATTTTGTCTGAAATTATACCGGATTCTTTATGTATTTTATATAAATATAATGTATCTTTTTTTATACAGATTCTGTTTTCTAAATATATGTTCACCTGTAGCTTTTTGCTTTACGATCTGCTTGCTTGAGTTAATTCAACTGAATTCAGGATGTCCCCCATTTTGTTTAGCATTCTTACTGTTATTTGAGAAATTGAACCACAATGTGGACATTTTCTGGGTAACTGGTAACTCCCTTGGCTTGATGTAAGAAGTATTTATGTTATGACCACTAGCACGGACTTGCCCTAGTAGAAACGCTTATAAACGATGGAACAATGACACGCACCACCCAACCCGCGGTGACATCACCTTACATTTACATTTCTACATGTAAATGTGATGCGATGTCAGTGGCTTGTGTTGCTTTTAAAGGAGCGAATTCATAAGATTGTTCTTTTCGCTGTATTTTATTTGAACACCCTTCTGCCAAACGTGCATGCGTGTTTTTATTGTATTATCTTTAAATTGTATTACATTTTTTAAATGACATGACCTCGCTAATGTAGTAATTTGATGTTTAATTACTGAGTTGGTGTGAGGTCACTTGTTGCTTGTGTGTGAAATGGCAGTATCCACTGAGTCACTACGGGGCATTGGCGCACTATCACGTGATTTAAAGACCCATTCAGGGCTTGAGCCTCTCCACTCTGTGAGTGGGCCTCATTCACGGAGCTTGTCAGCTGGCGTCCTGTGGAGATCTGAGCCTAGTGGCTCAATTAGTCGATGTCATTCGACAAATAATCAGCGGAAAAAAAAAAAATTGTTTTAACGCAAAGGCCAGGGAATATGCGGTTTTCAAAGCTTATGTGCCATTTGCCAATGCACTAAGCTACTAATATATAATCAATCAGAATCTACCATTTAGTTCTGATGTATGTTGAGCTCAGATGTGTGGTTCACTAAGGGCTGTGTCAATCTAAAGTGTGAACATTGTTGACACCCAGTAGGGAGGTCTTAATCTGTCAGTGCTTCATACCGATATGCTACTCTTGAGTGTACCTTCCGTGTTGCAACTTGTTTGCAAATATTTGAGAACAAGCGCCAGTATTGAGTACTATATGCTGATTGAAAGAAATCCATTGAAGTCAGAAGACAAGCATTGAATAGATGGCAGGAGCAGTTTTAGAAGATGATAAATGATACTCTACCGACCGGTTTATTCTATCTGAAGTCATTCCTGAGGATTAACCTTCTCACACAGACATCAACTCTATGTCAGCCTATGTTGTCTGGTCAAACAAATATGATTTTTTGATGCCAAATGAAACAGGCTTAAATGGTTCTTGACACCAGCTGTACCTGCTGTTTACACAATCCTGTTGGGAGTATGTTTTCCTAACCCTGGCCTGTATGTCTGTTTACCAATGTCACAACCTCACCACTTAACTATTCTCTCCACTCCTGTCCATCCCTGGAAGTTCCTTCCTGTGTTTCCTCCATTATCCTGTTGGACTTTGTGGAGGGTGGATGAGCGTGGCCTGGTTTCCTGACCTACCACCTCACTTGCTTTCAAAATGGTTTGACCAGTGGTCAAAACAAAGGCTTTTTCAAGTATATTCAATAGGTATTTGGAAAAATTGTTAGAATTGGCATAATTTTGCGGCAGTTAATGTTCTGCTTTCAACAGCCTTTCTCACTTTAGTTTATTTTTTCTTATCACTTAACCTCTCTGCTCTACTTTCGTCAGCAGACTTTAACAATTGAATTTCCCTGGCGTGGGATTATTACATTTAATCTAATAAATTTTCAAATCATCCAAATATTTCTCTACAATTAATAATGCCTTCATGTGCTGCATTGATAATTGGATTATGCTGTTATGCAATCCTGGCAAATACTTTGTTATATGCTATTATGAGTTATTTGATAATGGATATCATTTCATGTTTTATCCACCAGCAGAGGGCAGGAAAGTGCTTTTAAATGATATATATTCAAGGTCATTCCCCTTATGTATTTACAGATTTAATTTAGTTTCAACATTTCTTAAATTTGTTATAATACTTGTATTAAAGAACGTCTCCCATGCGGCACCACTCCTCTGCAACAGCTACTGAAGTCTAATCCAGCTCAGCGGTCCTGGCCCACAGGGCGGTGAGCAGGGTCAGCACAAACACACCGTCCTGTCACGACACACCATGACTCCCTTACCCCTGAGACCCCCACAGCTGCTCAACACCGTCTCCGCTGTGTTCTGCCCTCGCTCCACGCAGAGGGAGTAGCCTCCCACCGACCTCAGGGCAGCTGAAACCCTAGGGTCTGCCGTGCGCGGAACCTTCCTCTTAAATTAGATTGAAAAAATGGAATTTAGTCAAATCTCTATCACTTGCTTTTATATTGTAGCACTTAAAGCCACTTGCTTTCCTTATTTAGGTATTTTATGCACTTAAATGATCCTTGTGATTTAGTGGTCCTCATGGTGGAATGCACTGTGTGTCGCTTATGACAAAAGCGTCAGGACATAAATGTACAAACTGTTTGCCCAGAACTTGGGCCAAACACCATCCTATCAGAAAATGTCATGATGTTAGAGGCTCTATATATAGAAGAGATTTGACTCGTATTTAGGACTATAATGTAATGAGTTCCAATCCGACGGGGGACTTCGTTATATACTGTATATAAGGTAAATCAGCAATAACCAGTTATTCCCTGAATCCGCCTTTTCCTGAATAGCCTCTTCTCTCCCTGGTAAGGGAGTGAAGCAACCCCTGGCCTTACCTACAGTCAACAATATGGAGTTTCAACACATTGGAGTACATTTGTACAATTGGAATAAATTCTTATATCCTTGCATGACTGATATCGCTATTGTTAAGACTCAAAAGTGGTGTGTGTGTGTGTGCCCACTCAATTCAACACATTATTCTGTTCAGTTGCACAGAATAGTCTTCTGTATGATTTCTTTAAAAAACAAACTTGCAGTCCGGAATGGACGCTCGGTAACTGAAGCCATCCGTCTTCCAGACTGATGCTACCGTGAAGTCACAGGGAGCCACAGCTGTTGCCATATAGTTTCCAGCATGAGGCTGCTTCAGACGAGATGGTTCCACACTTTGTGCTGTGGACGGCGATCACTGGGTGACTGCAGCTCTGAGATTAACGGGATGACACATTCATCTTCACTTCCTCGGTCGGACACGTCCTCCATACTCCAATGCACAACCTCTAATGTGTTATATCACCATCCACTGCTCTGATACAACACCAATTCATAGTTGTAGCTTTATTTCGCCGCTTCATAAATCTGATGTAGGTTACATTTAAGAGCTTTAAATTGTCCGCTTTGGTGAATGAAATGCTCGGAGGCTATCTGTTCTGGTTGGTGCCCGTCTCAGTATAAGGCAATTTCGGGTTTTTCTTTGGCTTTCTTCGGACCAATCGGGGCAAAGCTTCACTGATACATATCAGTAATTGATTGTTTCTGTCTAACAACTCTCAAATCTAACCTATTGAAACTTTTAGATTTAGATTATTTGTGGAAGCTGATTTGCCAAAAATAAAGCAACACACAGGCCCTCTTTGTTGCAGCTTGCATCCTCTGTCCCTCCCCAGGGCGGGCCTGCTCACCTAGAACCTGGTGTTGGGCTTGTTCGTTCACACCAACCCAATGGGGACAGTGTGTGGGTCATGTTTGTCTTCTTTGATGAACTAACAGCGGAGCTTTTATCCTTTGAAGAAGACTGTCATTTGCCTCAATGATGACTTGCCTTTGGGCGTGTTTTGTGTCTTTACAAATGTACTCGCTCCATACTCTACATATATTGTGCTCCAAAAGTGTCTTCATTTAGTGACTCCATAACTACTCAATAGGCAGTCCTTCATTTAGCCAACTGGGTCCCTCAGGGTCCTGCGTGGGCAAGCCAACCAATCAGCATGCTCGCAGGGTGGTACCCAAAAAACGCTGGTGGGGCAGCCATAGATCGTTGACAGAGCGAGGGTACCCCCTTACGCAGGTGTAACTCCCTGACTCTAATGAGGCCTAGTTTTCAGGTGAGGCTGCCCCTACACACACAGGACGTATTGCTCAAAAGTTGGGGACCACATGGGGCCCATGGGGAACAAACAGGTGGCTGCAACCAAGTACACACACAGAGATTGCCCACGAACACAAATCTCTGCACGCTAACCATTAGCTTCCTGTTGACCGTGCACGCCAGGCTGCTAGCTGTTTACATCATGGATTTCCCCCAGTAGCGAAAACTCTCAACAAGACATCAGTCCTCATTACTTCATATGAACAATAGTGTAGCTGCCAGTTAAACGTCCTCTTTGAATCCCTCACTTTCCAACTATTTCTCCAACCAACTATCAGTCTTTCCATCACTCTTTTTTCAGACTTATTCTTTCTATTCATTTCTTTCTCTGTTCTCGTTTCTGTCATTCAGTTCAGAAATAGATTTGGGCCCTTGGTAATATTTCGGCAGGCAAAGTAAAAGATTCCCCAATGTACCAGACACTTTTATATTTAGTTCTCTGAAGGATCATTCATACTTTGAGTTCTTTCTGGAAGGATGGAGACATGCATAAAGGAAGTGAGTGCGGGCTGGATGGCTGGATGAATTGTTCAATATGTGGAGGAAGAAATGGAGACACTGATGTCCGCTACATTGATAAACAGAAGGAATTAATGGTGGATGGATGGATGATACAACTGGTGGATTGATTGATGAGTACATAAAAGACCTTTTAATGTCATTAATGTGGAATTGAAGAAACAGGACGTTAGTCTTGTGATGATTAATGACCTAATGACCATCCCTGTGTTCTCTGTCGCCCTCTATTACTATCTTTCTCCCGCTCCACAGCGGCTCTGTTGCACCTCTCTATCTGTGAGTGTGCTCTTATCACAAGCCCAGAGTGTTGTATTAAACCCATAATATGTACAACGTGTGGATTTGGCCTTGACATGAACTGATTACTCTGCTCATGAGGCTTAAACTATTCATTCGACAGAAAGCAAGTTTTCTTTGACATCATGGGACTTAATTACAGCAGTGCAATCAAACGTCTTCAAAAAGGACATGTTGAGAGAACGTGAGGTGTTTGAACATAAACTGAAGTGAGACGTTTGTTTAGTGATGTGCAACAGTAACCAGTCACCTGCTGTTCGCTTGCAGCGTTTTGTCCAGCCGACTACGAAATAAATATATTTGTAGAAAATGCATGAAAACATTTAAAGCCAACAACCATTTCAACTCAAAGATGGACCATCAGCTTTTATTACTTTATCAATAAAGCACATTTAAAAACCTCCTGGGGGCGATAAGACACATAACACAATAGAGCACGCTAATAAATCTGCCACCCAGCTCATTGTGGCAGTTAGGATTTTGACTACCCTATCAGATATATTTGTCCCGTACATTTTTTGAAGTATAAATCTGCAACATTCTGCAAAGTGAGTGTTTTTCTGTCCTGGACCCAAGCCAAACTAGTCCGGCCACGCCAATGCTAACCAGGAGGAGGCCTCAGACCGACCTCTGAGTCTGGTATTTCAACTGGCAGGGCCCGGTAGACTGCGGCGCGGCTGCATCACCACAATGAGAACTGTTTCAATTACAGAAACATGGAAAGGGCATCACGGCAGCAGGGATTGATATGTCAGTCTAACAATGTCCAATTAAAGGAGAGGAGACCTGCTATTATTCTTGGATTAGAATAACCGAACGCAGGTACCCCCGCGTAACGCACCGACGCCATCAGCCGTGAAATGAGAACAGCTGACATATAATAATAATTCATATATCCCCACAGTCTGCATAATTTGGTTTGGCAATTATGTGATGCTTTATTTTCAGAGGCCATGAAAGGCATGTGGAATAAACCATTGATGCATGTTCATGTGCGAGATGGCTTTTCCTAACTACGAAACCCACACACAGGTTGGAATAGCGGACTTCCCTTCTGCATGCAACATGCTATTAATCTGTGTGTTTCCCACTGTGTGATCATTTTTATGTCTGTTTTAAAGCGTTTATGTGTGATTCACAGCTTATAAACGTCGCACTGCTCATTTCATCCTAATTTCATTTGGGACTCAACGCTGGCTAATGGGTTGTGACTGCTCCCCCTCGTGAAAGAATTCTGCTGGATTCTGGGAAGCTGAACTTTTCCAAGAGTTCTTCTTCTAACTGAAGAGAAGTAAATAAAGTCAGAGGAGTGAGGCCTGCAGGCTCTGTTGAGATGGTTGTGCTGAATTTTCACAAGGCGACCCCAACGGCTGCCTTCTCCAGGAGAACAGAGGAGCTGTTGGAATACATTAAGGCCGCTACGACCCCGCACAGATCGATGCCAATGAATGTTTGCTCTTACAGATCTCGGGTAGAAGTGGAAGGAGCTCTGTCCTCTCCCCAGTGGTGAGACCGGGGTGCTGTGAGAGCGCTTTACCATAACACAGGCGCAGAGAAGACTCCCACTCCTGCAGGCAATGCGCTGGACCTCATTACCCTCCCAGCGCCGCGCTCATGGATAAACTTGCAGAACCCGCCTCCCATCTGCTTTCGCTGGCCGTTCCTCGTAGGGCTCTTGGCTGCTTTGGTCTTGATGGACTGGCTGCAGAGATATTTTGTGCTCGTGAAAACCTCTGAAAGAATATCCAGAAGACAAGGCCCCGTTCTCTCTTGCCTTGCTCTGCTTCTACCTCTTCCTGGGAGGGAGATTGGTGCTCTGCTTTCTCAGACCCTCAAACAAGCAACAATATTACACTGCTGACCAAGGCAGGATTGATTCAAATTGCCGGTTCCCCGGTGCTACTATGTGTAGCAGTCCACTGCTCATAGAAAGTTAGGATAGGGTAACTGCAGATTAAGAATGTTCCCCATTCAGTGTGTCTTCTGTGTCTTCTCTGTGCCCGCCCCACCCCCTCCCCCCATCACTCGACAGATGTTTATCAAGTAGGAACTGAATGATGCATCTGCATCCCATCAACCATCTATTCTAGGGACCTAACGTTTGTCTGATGTCGAATACGTTTACACACATTTGAACAGCAGGCACAACACTAACATCAACCAGAAGGATGGAGAACGGCTTGACAGTAAGACAAATATTATATTTGCATTTCTTGACAGATTATTCACAAACCCCCCTTCTAAGCGAGTCTGGACGCGCCACTGAGCGTGGTCAAATCACACCGCACCTAGCGCCAGTTAGCGGGGAGCTAACACACAATGCAGGACACACGGAGGTGCAGAGTATGGGCCCTGCTGTCCCTCCCGTGGGAGCAAGGTGGAGAGAGAGGCAATACGTCCCCGGGGCTCTGGGTCTGTCACCGCCATGTAGAGCCAGCCTGACCCCGCAGCAGAGGCATTCCTCTATTCCTCCGCCAGCAGGGGGCACTGTGTGTTTGCCAGATATGCCAACAACAGCTCCGCGAAAAGCAGCTCAGAACAGGGGAATGAGAATGAAACAGGAAATTGCAAAATGAAGGTGATTTTGGGAGTGAAATGATGCTGGTAAGAGATCGGGCGGACATGGGGGAAATGACAGCAGTGTTAAAAAAAACAATTTGAAGTGAAGCGATTGATTCAGGCGATCTGCTGCACACAAAGGCCAGGTGACGGCGCGGGCCGGCAGGGAAACAGAATGGCACGACCCACGGAGACCACATGGAAACTACATGGTAATAGAAACCCATGGTCGTACTTTAAACTACTAGATCAGAGGAAACCTCAAAGAAAGACAAGTCTTTGAGCACAATGGTTATCGCAACCTGCTTCTGATTGGCTCATTGTGTATTGTTGGGTACTATTATAATTTTGTATATATTGTTTGTTATGATTGCATAACAAAGCATGTGAGCAGCACCGTGGCTCAGAAGATGCTGTGTGTCGTCCTAAAATGGGTTCATCTTGTCCGTCGAATGGTCCGGCTGGGATTCTTAGCAACTGGAATGTGGGCGGAACCTTGAAAACACAATGCTTCACGTCGCCCGAGGGTTCTGTTTCAAGCGCAGTCAACCTTTGAACCTGTGGCTAAAATCTGTTGTCGGTCTGGAATGTATGTCAGACGGTCAAAGTGAGGCTTCTCAGAAGGAAGGACAATAGCAAAACGCTTCAGTGGACCAGGAAAGTGCAAACCTTTCTGTAGTTGTGTGCACAGTTGTGATTTGGTTTGACGGGGTTGGTGTGTGTTGTGTTTGGGGGTTCATGTGTGTCATTGTGGTGTGTTTTTGCTGTTGTGTGCAGATTGCAGCTTGTCTTGCGTTCTGGAAACAACATGCTGTTCTCATCCATCATCCAGTGGTCCAGACTCCCTGTAGCCTCTCTCCTCCCTCTGGGGGGCCGGGGGGGGGGGGGGGGGGGGGGGGGGGGGGGGGGGG
>JAOTIX010000120.1:310140-323638 GCA_027123715.1 Gaidropsarus macrophthalmus
ACCTTGGCCTTGCCACAGCGGACCAGCGTTCCCATGAAGGCCAGGTTACTGCGGGACGTGATGTCCCCGTTGGAGGCGGCGGGCTGGGGGGCCGTGGACTTGGAGCAGGGGGTGGTCTCCCCGGTCAGGCTGGACTCATCCACAGACAGGTCACAGGCCTGGGGGGGGAGGAGAGGTGCAAAAAAAACCCACACAGACCGTGATCAAATGTATCAGGGTTCGAACCCCGGTGTCCAAAGTCATCCTTGAGCAAGACGCCCTGACACTAAACTGCTAATTGTGGGAGAAAAAAAAAAAGGTGTTGACGAGGTGCGTTTACCTCGAAGAGACGCAGGTCAGCTGGGACTCTCTCCCCCACAGAAAGACAGACGGTGTCACCGGGGACCAGCTCTCTGGCCAGCAGCTGCTCCAGTCGTCCATCGCGGACACTGGGCGAGGGACATAGACATACAGGGAGACGGAGAAGGAGAGAGAGACAGAGAATAAAATATTATAATAATTAAATGCAAAAAGAGAAAGATACGGCGGAGGAGAGAAATGAAGACACAGCGAGAGGGAGACGCAGTCGACCAGACTCGAGGCCCTACAGTGAAGCAGTTGGCACGTGGCCATGGTCTTACCAGTGGCTCTCAGGAGGCACCAGTTTGCCCAACTCTTCAAGAGATTTCTCCGAACGGTACTCCTACAGAGAGAAACAGATACACAGACGCACACAAAGACTCGTTAATCCCTCATGAAGGCCATGGGTGCCAACAGATTACACATTGGCAGCAAATTCATCACTGGTTTCAATGAGCATGTGTGTACGTATGCAGTGTAGCTCGAACAATAAATGCATGTAAAGCACTTTAAGTCTGTCCGTCTGCGGAGCTGCTGAATCTACACGTTGCTAAACGTGACTCTTACTCATGTGGATAAAACCTAAAATGGAGCATCATAAAAACAACATCAAACAAGTAGGACTCACCTGAACAAAGGCAACGGTAACGACTATTATTATGGCCTGTTGACAGAGAGTATCACAGTACAACAGTTAGGGTTGAACATGCACACCTCAACCAGATCCAATCACCATGGCTACAATCTCTGGAGTTTCCTCCCATGTAAATTCCTGACATAACAACAGAAAAAGCGTGCCTGTGCGCGCGTCTGTGTGTGTGTGTGCGTGCGTGCGTGCGTACCACAGTAATGCTGATGGCGTCATCAAACTGCCGCATGAGAACACTGACAGCGGCAGACGCTAGCAGCAGCAGGATGAGAGGGTCCTTGAACTACAGACACAGACCGAGACACAGACAGAGGGAGAAGGTCAAATGTACTTCAATATTTATTGACTTGATGTGTGATTTGGCACCATGGAAATGTCAACATTGAAGAATTAAATTACAATGTTTATTACAAGTGGAGGGGACAGAGACAGAGACAGAGAGAGAGAAAGAGCAAGAGAGAGAGAAAGAGATTGTAGAGGCAGGAATACATTGATAAACTTAATTTATCCCCTTGACACATTTTGGTTAACCTATCAAACCCCAAAGCATCATAAATTACCATGGCAATATTTCATTATTCATCCTGCAAGATACTGGTTATCTCTGTGCAGTGAAGTGTGTGTGTGTGTGTATATGCGTGTGCGTGTGTGTCACTCGATGGCTTTAACACATAGCGATGAGCAGCAGCCCTCTGTGAGTTAAAACCAGGCCAGAGCGTGCTAATTTCAGCATGGATCGACCACATGACCTAGTTTCCATGCCAACCACAGAACCCCTGTCCTCCTAAGCCTGGTTCCTGTCTGAGCTCAACTGCAATTTCCCTATAAAGTCAAGACACTTGTAGCCAAAGTGCTTTACCGGAACAACAGGCTGCCATTTAGATGGAGGACGGCCAGGTAGAGCCAGGACAAAGCCCCTCATTGTTTTCGGCGCATGTAGGCCTATCTGCCTCAGCCTACGTTGAAATAATTTGATGTTGATTGCGCAGTTATTGAACTAAACAAATTGATTTCATACAAATCATAAAAACCTGCTCCCTGTGACATTGTGTGTGCGTGTCTAAGTTGTTTGTGTGTGCGTGCGTGCGGTTCTTGATTGACCTATTTCCGAATACTATTCAAATTCTCATCAGCAATTATTGAATAGTATTTTTGCCAGAAATGCACATCCCTGATCACGATGTGGGCATCCCTTTAGTCATCTTCTCTGCAGCAGAGGACACCTGAGGCCTGCTGAGGGGCTCTGTGCCTTCAGAGGAGGTAAACTCAAACCCCCTTCTTCAGCTCTAACCACCCTTCTTCAGCGTACCGTCTTGCTTTGAATCCCAGTCACAGACATCACACTCCGTGCTGGAATGCAGACGCTCTCGCCGGGGGCTAGGTGTGCTCCGTTGCCGTGACAACGGATTAGCGACTGTTCACTTTAGCAGGTGGCGAGTAGGCGTCATGACTCGATTTTTTTTTTCTTCCGTTTCACCGAGCGGCGGCCGAGAGAAAAAACGATCTGGGCGCAGGAGAGAGTGGGCCGCCGGATGCTCGTCAACAGGTGGCGGCGGACGCGGTGCGATATCGCTGTACAAATTAACTATTGACGAATTACTATGACACCACGTGGTATAAACCGTGCTTACACCTTTATGAGTCTAGAGTTGTTCGACAGCCAATATCCTTTCTAACGTGTGAAGCACAATCTCTCTCTCTCTCCCTCCCTCCCTCTCTCCCCCCTCTCTCTCTCTCTCTCTCTCTCTCTCCCCCTCTCTCTCACCATCTTGTACACTCTTTCGTAGTAGAAACACTTGTGTGCTGTGGAGCCAGCGTGTGAAGCGGTTCTACCTGGCAGAGGTATTTCCTCCATAGTGGCTCTTCTTCGCTGATGTCAAACTCGTTCCATCCGTGGTAGGCTCTCCTCCGGGTGACCTCCTCGTGAGACAGGCCCAGCTGCAGCTCTGCCTGCTCGGCACAACAACACAGAGTGACCGGCGGGTTCTACCACCACGGCAACCCCGCCACCTCGGGGTCACCCGACATGCAGCCAGGGGTCAAGGGACGTCGATGGTGTTGGGCGATCTTATGGCATGATGGTTGATAGCAACGAGGGAACAACTACGAACGAGTTGAGCCAGATGTGCATACGTTGACTGTGACACTGCCAACACATGCAGATATTTATGAGGCTGAATCAACGTAGGGAGCGAGGGGTTGGGCGCTGGTTGGCTGCAGGAATATTTTCACCTTTAAAAAGGGGCTTGTTCCCTGGGTGATCTTTGACAGAACATTGTTAACATGACAGTAAGGATAAGGGGTAATGGGTGTAGCGATGTCATGATAACCGCAAACACGATTTAACCAATTAAAAATGTATAAGTGGACAAGCTTTATGCAGCATCCCATATATAATGGATTTGGTTTAGTATGTCTTGTTTTTCTAGTAAGTGGAGTTATTCCCACATGGGTGTCGTCTACAGGGCAGCAACCAATGGGTTTGCGTTTCTGACAAGGCTTCATAGGGAATACTGGGAGGGGGAAACTCAAGTCCAAGCTAGCTTCATGCTAACTGGCTGGAAAGCTCGCTCCGGAGGCAGTGCTGATGATAGCTGGAGGGTAGGCTTATGAGCGTTGCCACGGTACCTGAAGGATACAGGCCACTTCGTTGACGGGTAGCTGGCTGGCTTTCTTGGCGTCTAGAACAGGCACCATCATCTCATCTTCTCTGGAGGGGGGTCTCTGGGAAAGCTGAAACACAAGACTATGAATCAATCATCAGTTAAATATATGGGTTGTGTTAAATATAGGCATGACACGATCCACAACGCAAATTGTTGCCGTCGATATGTTTTCACGTAGTGCTGTGCGTAACGAACACACATACACAAACAGGAACACACACACTGTCTTCACTTTGTCGAGCAAACAACGCCATAGTTAAGGGTCAGAGCGTCAGTGTCAATTGGCGGCCAGGTTTGTTTAAAAAGAAAACCAAGGAGTGAAGCATATACAGCAAGTGCTGTTTGTTAAGTGACAAAAACCACCAAAGGCGGTGAATACATTCAGCTGTGGAAACCTGGTACACGGACAACGCCCAGACGCTAATTTGCCTGCTGATCATCGTAGCCTGCTTCTGAAAACAACCACGAGCTGTTGAAAGGTTTATGTTATGCAAATAATTAAAGTCCTGCCATGTAGGACACATTAAATGGCATTGAGTACATTTAGCTTCAGTCACGTGTTGCAGCTAGTTACTTCCATTGTTCGTTTTGTTGTTGTTCTACCATTTGTGGGACTGCATGCCACAGGAAACCAACAGCAACCACTGATCACAGCGGACTACTCTGCCCCCGCACTCATCCGCGACATCCAAAACACACAGGACCAAATGGAAATACACGACAGCCAGGAGTAAAATGAGGAGAATCTCTTTGGTTTGAAATTACAGAGAAGAAGCATCAGAAGTACCTGGTATTTACTCATGTAATTACAAACCCTGAGAAGATACCAAAAACGTCTCCAAACCAAGTGTTGCAGTGGCTCACTTACAAAAAGGAATAAGACTAGATGTTAATTTAATATTATAATTTAATAGTTGTGAACTGACCCATACTGCTATAGCCCTCCTTAAATTAGAGGTCACAGCTTTCACAACAAGCCCAACAGGGAGATACGAATGCAGAGCACCATAGATTACCCAAGTGCAAAGTACACTGTGAGACAATGCCAGAGAGTCCACAAACACACAGGTTGATATGAAGGTGTAGCACACGAGCTAACCCCTTTGTAAACGCTAATCCAATCTGATCATCATGATGTTGTCTTTCCCCATGGTCCCATTGGTATTCATTCTGTGGCTCACGAGGAGGGGAGAGCAGCGCTGTACTGGGACAGAAGGTCCCAGTATAGAAGGTCCCAGCTCCTCTGACCTTGTCCTACGGTCGGATGCAGGTCGACACTCAGAGCAGGTTGAAGCGGCTGAGGGGATAATGGAGGATTAAGACCAACTAAAGCTTTCAAGATGGATCCACACACTCTGGACTTCTATTCTACCTCCCAGTCCTTATCTTAACTTCTCAAACCTAA
This sequence comes from Gaidropsarus macrophthalmus, assembly GCA_027123715.1. Taxonomy (NCBI): domain Eukaryota; kingdom Metazoa; phylum Chordata; class Actinopteri; order Gadiformes; family Gaidropsaridae; genus Gaidropsarus; species Gaidropsarus macrophthalmus. The sequence goes on from JAOTIX010000120.1 coordinate 315,200, forward strand.
CAGAGGGTAGGTTTTTTTTTACAACCCATTTCCTGTTCGACTTCATACACAGAGGGAAACATACCCAGTCTGAATAGTTTCTCTTCTTCTCTGACTGTATGTTCTCTGTCTGGCGTCCAAAATAACATTTTCCTTTGAGCCTGTGTGTATTAACAACCCATGGTTGCCAAACAGGACACACATTGGTATCCAAAGACGCAGTGGGATGCAGCCACGCGAGCCGCAAGCGACCAAACTGGATCAACTAAGATTGTAATCAAATCCATCTCACCAAACAAGCTCTCGAGCTGCACTTGAAAGACAGAGAAAGCTTAGAGCCCCAGGAGGGTTTTAAGTACAAACATTTAAGCCCGACATTCAAACCTCAAATTGATTGACAACAATGATTATTAATTTACTTAAATTATGTTAAGTGACACCAAGGTGTAGATCAAGCGGCAGAACTATTGTTCCATTCTAAACCATTGCAATCTCATGTCATTTCAGTGTGGTGATTGCCAAGTTTATTTCCACCCTGCGGTTATGAAGTGAAGCATGTAGCCAATAACTGTACACTCCTGTTAAGGTGCTGGTTCAAGATGAACAAGGCAACTTTCAGCGTTTACAACCAACTACCAAAACAGTGTGTGAAGGGGGGGGGTAGTTAATTTCAGATGATAGATTTCATATTATAACAGCCTACCAAACGCCTGCCTTCTGTGGTGGTTTTAAATTGTTACTATTCTGTTGCCCATCAGTTACTTCAACATGACCGCTTGGTCATTATTTCTTCAGGACAGGGAGGTGAGACAGGAAGAGGAAGTGAGGAATGAAGACACGAACATGGCATCATCTTCATGAGTCAGAAGCACACATGGAGTTCAGCCAACACAGCAGTTTCTTCATTAAGCATGCAGTGATTCAATTGGGGTTCAACGGCCACCTGCTTTCAGTTTCCCGAAAGATAAGCTTTAGAAATAACAAACCTTCATCTTTACCTCGATCCGCACTCATTATGCAGGTGCCTTTTAACCTGGCTGGGATTGAATGGAATTATCTCAACGGTGTAGAGAAACTGTTCCGCTTGGAAACCCGAAGAGAATCCTGTTCTATGGCCAGGGCCGCGTTTTATTTGGCGTTTTCTTCTTCTGTACACTGACCAACTTACACCTCCCCCACGTGACTCAAACCCCAACGCTGAACCTGGTGGTCAACATCACACTGCAGTGGTTGGACCAACGGCAGAGAATCACTGAGGAGCAGAGGGGGAGGTCAACAGCCTGAGAGACCGAGCAAAGCCAGAGCAACAGACACGAAACGGCAGAGCAACAGACACAGAATGACAGAGCAACAGAGAAGGACAGAGCAAGACGAAAGAATTTCATTGCCAGTGACTGCTCTGTAATTACTGTGCATATGACAATAAAAAAATCTTGAATCTTGAAACAGACACGGAAGGACAGAGTAACAGACACAGGGAAGATAAATGCGAGCGAGAACCACAAAGCAGCCGTCTACTTTTGGCAGATACACATGAAGAGCAAACACAGCCTCTCCGTTAAACATGACATTTGCCACTGCCAGTCTGTTAGCATTAAATCAACAGCTCTGCCCCCCCCCACCACGAAAACACATCACTTTACACAGGAGCCAGCAAGATGGGACAGATAATCGCCATGGAAACTCAACTTTTACGGTCGACTTAACCCAGCACTTAATGTGATAATGGGTTCTGTAAGGCCGAATAACTATCTTAAAACAAAGCTAACAGTTCCATTCAACTGAGATGTGTTGGATAAAACTGTGCTGATTGTAGTGAGATAAAGATCTTCTCACAGTTGTATAATGTTTAAAATACTACTCCAGAATTCAGTAATCCCAAAATTGCGTTCAGAACCACAAGCAGAAAATGTATAATTGCCACCATGACATAATTTTGTATTGTTCTTTTGAAGCCTAGAGTCTCTGATAATCACAGCTTATTTTACCATACAATCACATTAGAATCTGAACATGCTGTGATCTTTGATTGTGTTATAATCACATTTTAGCTGTGGTTATTGCATAGTGATCACTGCTTTATGATCCAATTGTGTGTGTTATTGGTGTGTGTTATTGTTTTGAAACTGAGTATGGCTAAGATCTGTTAACATTATTGTTTGCATCCAACTTGACCCAACCAAATGAGAGGGTGAAGACCATTTAGCGTCTTAGATCAAACTGGCTGCCGTTATGACGTGCGAGCTGGACTGACGATGTCCTCACCGCAGGCCAACTCAGATGGACAAAAACATTACGTTAACACATCACAGTGAAAATCTGCATCACCACAATTGCACTGAAGATCCATCATGCGGTCAAAGTAATCAGTGTGCAATAATCACAGCTAAAATGTGATTATAACACACTGTAAGGTGTGCCGAAAAATAATCCAATTTCACTCAATTAGTCTTAAAAATCGATTTTTGGAGCACCAAAAACGTGTTCTTTTCAACATTGCTATAATCATATAACTAGCATTGAGATGCATTTATGCTAGTACCGAGGTCTAGGGCTTAGGGCTCCTTGACATAAGAAATTATGGTCATGTATATATACCGATATATACCGTTACTGTGATATGAAATTACTGTGTTACCGTGTTATATGATTTTGCTCAACCCTAATATATATATATATATATATAAAAATATAATGTATATAGCCTAATCAACGTTTTCAATTGTTGTATCTGGGTTCTCCCAGAACAATGCAAGCTTTTAGTGGCACTGTATTGATAAAGTAGTAGTTTCAAATCTTAACTAAAACCATCCCTGGTCAGACAGGCTCAGCTCAGCAGATCTCCTTGATTAATGTAGAAGCTCTGGAGACACCTTCACCTTATCGTTGATGTCGGCGAAATATGAGCAATAGGAATGTATGAAAACATGTTGGAATGCAGCCTTTGTTCAAGCTCTTTCCCTGTCTTGCTTATCATGTGACCAAGCATAATGCCACATTCTGTTGTCGCCCATTACATTACATTACATTTAGCAACGCTATATCCAAAGCGACTTACAAGTACATGTTTTTGAGTCCTTTTTTTAAGTCATTTTTTGTCATTCACATCGAGAGCGGGTCAGCCAGGCAAGGTGCCAGCCAGCAGGAACATGTAGGGGTAGGTGTCTTGTTCAGAGATGCCTCAACACTCAGCTAGGAGGAGCCGGGAATAGAACCGGCAACTGTTGAACAACCCGCTCTACCCCCTGAGCTATCCCCCATTGTTTACCAACAATTATGTGTAAAACGGCATCCATCCATCGATCAATCAATCAATCTCATCTTTCTGTTATGTATTCAACTTTCTCGGTGTCACTCACGCCACAAGTCGAGCTATGCACTGTAAAGGCACACTACATGTACAACCACAAAGTTAATGCATGCCGTGCATGTTATACGATTGTCAATACAATATAATACAAAATCTACGAAATCTAGTAATACATAAGTAAAAGCGGATTCGAGCTTATATATATATATTTTTTTTTACTTTATGTCGTGTGTACGTTGTGTATCATTTGATGGTTCAATGTATTATTGAACAGGAAATATAGTAATTGGTGCTACCATAAATACAACTGAAAATGGTTTACACCATGAATGAGGTACTGAAACACACGGGAAGAATCTACGCTACAAACACTAACCGAAAGGGCGACCAACATTCGCAGTAGTGTCAACCGGATAGCTAGCTCAACTACCGGCTACGGAGGGACGGTGTCCGATCAGTTTGACGTTGTTTAGTGCACACTGTTAGGTGGTAAACTATTGATTCATGAGATACATCCAAGTGGAAGTCCACAACAGAGTCGGCGTCTCGCCTTTCCAGTTTTGCCTGCCTTCCCCACCACGGAAGCTAACGTTAGCTAGTACCGTCACCTACCGACGCCTACCGACGCGGCTGTGTGTGAGCAGTTTACCGTGCAGGTGTATTAACACGTGTAGGGCCGAGTTGAAACCACCGCTATCCTGGAATTATAGCGGCGATTTCCCGTGAACGCTCCCGTGTTTGTGTCGTAAACGGTGGCTCGACGTGCTAACTCACCAGATGCTCCCGTGTCTTCAGCATCTTCTGCGGAATCCCACCAACTGTCGCGCACCTCTGACGGACCGGTTGTGCTCTCGCGCAGGGGGGGCGGAGTCACGTGGGTTGCGTCACGTTGCCAGAAAATTCCTTGATCCCATCGGACTGTCAACCGACTAGCGCCGCCCATGACTGTCAAAATGCAATTCAGAATCAGAATCAACATCCTGTTTATTGTCATTGCACAATGTACAACGAAATGCAAGCAGCATACAGTGTAAAAACAACATTGAACAGTACAAAAGTAAACATTAACAAGTACCAGTGATGGAGTCTATGGGCACATTATACATGGATAATAGATAATATTTACAGTGTCAAAATTATTGCACAATTCATGTATGAACTTCCTTGGTATAAGTACCTCCTGGCGATTGTACTACATACCAGTCATACAAGCCAAACAGGTCAAAAGAGTACAACATGGGTTGTAATATAACCACACCGTTGTAATAGATAGATCCATGTAGCATTGGTTAAATCAGGGGTGTCAAACTCACTTTAGCTCAGAGGCCCCATACAGCCCAATTTGATCTCAAGTGGGCCGGACCAGCGGGGCGGGTCTGGCCCACTTTGCAAAGTCATTTCCCCGGGTCGGATTGGAACCTTTGGCGGGCCGGATCCGGCCTGTGGGCTGTATGTTTGACACCATTGGATGAAAGGCTCTGGGTAGTTTACTCTATCACTCTGGCTCTGGGCTAAGGATCAGTGACGGTGGATGGGGTGTCCACAAAACAAACTGAACAAGACAGCCATTGTTTTCAACATTTTTCAAGAGTTCCACAGAGGTGGAACAGTGACTCAAAGCAGATATTGCAATGGCCTACTTGCCCAAAACACTGACGTGATCATGTCATATGTACATCATAAACCTGATGGGAGTTCACAGAGATAATGTGAATATATTTATATAGCCTAACCCCCTCCCCCCTATCTATTTATTAATTGTATTGTATTTTTTCAAGATCATAGATAATTACAAAAAATACTGTTGTTACATACTCGGTTGGTGGCGGTATGCACCAAGAACGATATGGAGATAACCCGCAAATAAGCAAGAATAAGAAGAGATCACATGGTACATATCGGTGACCACCAGGGGGCGCACTGGTGACGTTCAACCTTGACCCGGAATCACAACAACCCATGGTCCCAGAGCAGCCAGTCTGCTGCGGATATTATCCATTGCTTTGTTTGTTTTTAATGCGATACAAACGTTGCATAGAATGACACTTAGACACCCATAGGGAATCGGGAAGATACTTTTATTTGCTTTACCGTGAAATGATCACAGGTTGCGTTTCTCTGTGGTGATCCGATCCCCCGCCGAATCACCGGGTCGCTAGAAAGTGTCAACAACCTCCATCTACTGCAGCAGCAGCATCGCCTGGTAACCTCACACCTTTTCAGCTGTTTCACATTGTTTGAACCCGTTTGAAAGCCGTGGTATAGATGTTATATTGTCCGAATAGTGAGCTCTAAGCTCAATGAGCCTTTTCATTATTTTCTCTGAGCGCTGTCATGTGACTCCCACCCTGACAGGTTGCCAATCTCCTTTGCTTTGTCATTGTTTATTCTTGTTTTGCACCAAAATAAAACGATGGCCACCGTTTTGACTGGTACTTGGTGCGATTTAAGTTTAACTCAGAAGTATCCGCGGCTATTGTTCTGCGCTGTCTTACCTGGACTCGTACCGGAGAGGTGCCAGTTCACCTCCCGAGCACTGCCGAGGTGCCCTTGAGCAAGGCACCTAACCCCTAACTGCTCCCTGGCGCAGCGCTACGCGGCAGCCTATCACTCCATTGCATGATTCTCCCATTGCATGTCTATGGGCCTGTCTGTGTGTCTGCATGTCTTTCATAGCTGTGAGTGTGTATGCATGTACATTTTCCCATTGTGTGGATTGATAAAGGAATTCTTCTTCTTCCACAGTTGTGAGCGAAGCAGCGATGGGGAATCAGCTGGCGGGGATAGCTCCCTCCCAGATCCTGTCAGTGGACAGCTACTTCTCCGACATACACGACCACGAGTATGACAAGAGTCTGGGCAGCACCCGCTTCTTCAAGGTGGCCCGGGCCAAGCACCGGGAAGGGCTGGTGGTGGTGAAGGTCTTCGCCATTCAGGACCCCTCTCTGCCGCTGACCAGCTACAAGCAGGAGCTGGAGGAGCTGAAGATCCGTCTGCACTCCTGTCAGAATTGCCTGCCCTTCCAGAAGAACTCGCTGACGGAGAAGGCGGCCATCCTCTTCCGGCAGTACGTCCGCGACAACCTGTACGACCGCATCAGTACGCGGCCCTTCCTCAACGGCGTGGAGAAGCGGTGGCTGGCCTTCCAGATCCTCACGGCCGTGGATCAGGCGCACAAGGCCGGCGTGCGTCACGGGGACATCAAGACGGAGAACGTCATGGTGACCAGCTGGAACTGGGTGCTGCTGACGGACTTTGCCAGTTTCAAGCCGACGTACCTCCCGGAGGACAACCCGGCCGACTTCAACTACTTCTTCGATACGTCGCGGCGGCGCACGTGCTACATCGCCCCGGAGCGCTTTGTGGACGGCACCATGTTCACGGCAGAGAGTGACCAGAACACGCCGCTGGTGGACCTGACCAACAACAACCAGCGCTGCCGCGGAGACCTCCGGCAGGCCATGGACATCTTCTCTGCAGGTACCGAAGGCGCCGTGAATGACGCATTCTGTTTTTCTTCAAATCATATCCGTGATTTTAAGTGCTGTTGAAGGACACAAAAATGTCACGGTACAATTCCAGGACACCAAATGTCCATGAGGTTCACTACTGCGTTCATGCCCATAATGCACCCTGTTCCTTCCAGGCTGTGTGATAGCCGAGCTGTTTACGGAGGGCGTGCCGCTCTTTGACCTCTCCCAGCTGCTGGCGTATCGGAAAGGACAGTTCCAGACGGAACACGTGCTCATGAAGATAGAGGACCACAACATCCGAGAGCTGGTACAGACATCCATAGAGATACATCTGGTTGTTAGCATTTAACGGTACAACCATTGTGCCGATAGTTACTCTAGTACAGTACAGTGACGACTACTACAGTGTAGTGCAGTAGTAGTAGTTTCCTGAATTCCCCTTGCTGCGTACAGGTTTGACAAAGTATTGTTAAACCTGCTGAACTTCAAACAACCAGAACCACACTGGTTGGCGGCAACCATAGTAACCATAGTAACCCCGCCTCCCCCCCTTCTCCGGTCCCCCCAGGTGATGCAGATGATCCAGAGGGAGCCGGAGAAACGGCAGACGGCGGAGGAGTACCTCAAGCAGCAGCGAGGGCGGGCCTTCCCGGACATCTTCTACAGCTTCCTGCAGCCCTACATGGCCCAGTTCGCCAAGGAGACATTCCAGTCGGCGGATGAGCGCATCCTGGTCATCCGCAAGGACCTGGACAACATCCTGCTGAACCTGAGAGGAGGTCCGACTCCCCCGCTCACCACCTGGGAGGAGAGAGAGATGGGAGTGTGTCTGTGTGTGTGTGGGCAGCAGTAGCTGAGGAGGGTAGAGCGGCTTGTTCAGTAACCGGAAGGTTGCCGGTTCGAATCCCCGACTCCTCCTAGCGAAGTGTTGAGGCGCCCTTGAACAAGACTCCGAACACCCTACCTGTTCCTGACATGCTGGCTGTCGCCTTGCATGGTTTGACCTGCTGTCGGTGTGTGAATGATTGTATGAATGGGTGAAGGCGAGGTATAAATTGTGAAGTGGTTTGAGTACAACGCCGTTGTAGAAAGGCGCTATATAAATACCATTACCATTTGAGGAAGAAGCGCATGTTTTGATCGCACTGTGTGTGCGTGCGTGCGTACACTCACAGGTAGCTCCGCCTCCCTCTCCCACTCTGCGTCCGGCGAGAAGATGTGCCAGGAGGAGGGCAGCGCGGAGGTGAGCCCCCGCGAGGAGCAGGGCCTGACGGTGCTGGTGTCGGTCATCACCTCCTGCCTGCAGACGCTGCGCTGCTGCGACGCCAAGCTGGCGGCGCTGGAGCTGGTGCTGCATCTGGCGCCGCGCCTAGCCGTGGACGTGCTGCTGGACCGCATCACGCCCTACCTGCTGCACTTCTGCGGCGATGGTGCGCCGCGCGTGCGGGCACAGGCGGTGCGCACGCTGGCCAAGGTGCTGGCGCTGGTGAAGGAGGTGCCGCGCAACGACGTCAACATCTACCCCGAGTACATCCTGCCCGGGATCGCCCACCTGGCCCAGGACGAGGCCACCATCGTCAGGCTGGCCTACGCAGGTACGCCCCCCCCCCCCCCCCCCCCACCCCACCCCCACCCCCCCACCAAACGCCCCCCCCACACCCCGACAAACGCCAAAAA
>JAOTIX010000120.1:324167-331667 GCA_027123715.1 Gaidropsarus macrophthalmus
CATTCAGTCCTTCTGGTTGCACAGTTCGCTGGTGCTAGGCTAGCGCAAGTCAATGGTCACGACTAGCCTGCCAATAAGAAAAAATTGTCCAAAATTACAAACTACCGCTTTAACTTCCATGAGCTCCTCACTGGACTATAGCATGCTGCTATCACTATGTCACTTTATTCTTTTATCAATGTATCAATATACACTCCACCATGAGCCAAAAGTAACACAATTTCGTTGACTGTGTGCGCTGATGGTGTTTGTATTGAATGACAAATAAAGAACAGGACTTTGGCGTTTGACTTGCCTGATGTGTCTGACGTCTGCCGTGTTTGGCGGTGCCGGTTCAGAGAACATCGCCCACCTGGCGGAGACTGCGCTGCGCTTCCTGGAGCTGGTGCAGGAGAACCAGGTGGTGCCCGAGGGGGGCGGGGCCAGCGGAGAGGAGGCGGAGGAGGCGCTCCACCCCAATGAGAACTATGACTCTGGTAGGGCGGCGCGTGTCACTTCCTGTCCAATATGCTCTCCGTCAATCGTGACTCAGTATCCATCCATTGAATGCGCATGACATGTTAATATGCAATTCAGGGTAGCCATTCGTCTCCCTCTCGCTGTCTCTCTCTCATCCCAGTGATAAAGGCTTTCACCTTTCAGTGGATTGAGATGAAACTGAACAATTCCTCGATTGGGACTTGTCAGTTGCCGGTTGTCGGTCCAGCCGTGGCCTAATGACCAGGGAGCCGGGCTTGTGCTCGGTGGGTCGCAGGTTTGGTTCCCGGGACCAGAGGGAGAAAAATGTGGGTGGGGAGGGTGACTGAACAGTGCTTTCCCCCCCTCTTCCACGGCTGAAGTGCCTTTGAGCAAGGCACCTAACCCCTAACTGCTCCCCAGGCGCAGCACCGCTGTTGCCCACTGCTCCCTGCACAGTGTGGTTGTGTCATGCAGGTGATGGGTCAAATGCAGAGGTCAAAGTTCACCGTACCTTGTGTACGTGTGACATAATAAAGCAACTGACTTACATCTCTGGTCCCGTCTCTCCCACTTCCTCCCCCTCTCTTGGCCCGGCGATAAGGGAGATCTGACAGCTTAAACCGAGACACACAAGCGCTGATTAGCCGGGGATAACACCTTCAATATCAACATCTCCCCCCCCCCCCCTCCCATCTCCTCTCTCCCCCTCTCCCCGCTGCAGAGCTGCAGGCCCTCCATGAGATGGTGCAGCAGAAGGTGGTGACTCTGCTCAGCGACTCGGAGAACATCGTCAAGCAGTCCCTGATGGAGAACGGCATCACGCGCCTCTGCGTCTTCTTCGGCCGCCAGAAGGCCAACGACGTGCTGCTGTCCCACATGATCACCTTCCTCAACGACAAGAACGACTGGCACCTGCGGGGCGGCTTCTTCGACAGCATCGTGGGTCAGTGGACCCCAGCGGGCGGTCCGGTACCGCCGCCTGGGCTTCGGTTCCGATAACAAATCAACGCGGTTTCCCCTACAATCTGGAGAAGATCTCTTGTCAATGTCAACTGTTTATTTATACAGCACAGTTAAAAAACCTGCTGGCACCAAAGTGCTTTACAATACAGAATACAGAATAATCATCACATCAAGACGACATATAAGACGATAAGAATAAATAATTACAATGAAATAAAATAATAAATATAAATAATAAAATAATAAATAATAAATAATCTGTAAGCTGTAAGATAGAGCAAAGGCACTGCTCAAAGACAGAAGAAATTACATGCTCAGCCAAAAGCTAAGGTGTGTGTGTGTGTGTGTGTGTGTGTGTGTGTGTGTGTGTGTGTGAAAACGTGTGTGTGTCTAGGCGTGGCGGCGTACGTGGGCTGGCAGAGCTCGTCCATCCTGAAGCCCCTCCTCCAGCAGGGTTTGAGCGACGCGGAGGAGTTTGTCATCTACAAGGCCCTGAACGCGCTCACCTGCATGTGCCAGCTGGGCCTGCTGCAGAAGCCCCACATCTACGAGTTCGTCAGCGACATCGGTGCGTTCCCATTGGCCGGCGGCTCTGGTCACGTGATGCAGTGGTTTGGAATGTTGCGTCATGTCCTGTTTTCCTTTGTTACATTTCCAACAGCTTTGTTGTTTTTTGGTATATATATAAAAACGGTAACACTTTATAATAAGGAATGTCTATAAATGAATAGTAAATGATAATAAATCATGAATTCATTTTTGATTATATTACCTCATTTATTAATCATGTATGCATCATTTATATAATTACTACAATGTAGGTCATACAATCGAATATGAATTCATGATTAATTACAAATGAACTCATGATTTATTATCATTTATTGCCATTCCTTATTATAAGGTGTATCTAATTCGATACAGGTAGAAGAAGTGTTACAATATGGATACGAAAAAGGAATATGTGTTATCATAATTGTCTCAAGCTCTTTACAGTTCTTGACCCTTTCTTCAGTTTGACTGATGATCTTTCTACATTGAGTCCTGGTTGGTGTGCTGTAGTTGACGTTCCCCCGTGTTCCCCGATGCAGCGCCCTTCCTCTGCCACCCCAACCTGTGGATCCGCTACGGGGCCGTGGGCTTCATCACCGTGGTGGCGCAGCGCCTCAGCGTGGCCGACGTCTACTGCAAACTGATGCCCCACCTGTCGCCCTTCATCACGCAGCCCATCATACAGGTCAGTCATCCTCGTCGTCATCGACCTACCCTCCTCTTCATCGCTCTCACACACTCATTGGACACTCCTCATGGACCCTGTCACCTTCGTGGCAATCCCTTTTGCCCCCCTCCTCTTCATGACCTCCACTTATCCAGCCACATCCTCCTCTTCATCACCTCCACTTATTCAGCCACACCCTCCTCTTCATCGCTCTCCTCTTCCCCTCCATCCTCTAAAATGTCACCCCATCTAAAATTAGTAAGACCTGTGGTTCTTATGGTTGTTGTTATGGTTGTTGTTGCGGTCCAGATCGACAAAGAGCTGGTGCTGCTGAGCGTGCTCAAGGAGCCGGTGAGCCGCTCCATCTTCGACTACGCGCTGCGCTCCAAGGACATCGCCAGCCTCTTCCGCCACCTGCTGCTCAGGCAGAAGAAGCGCGCCGGCTCCATCCCAGAGTGCCCCAACCCGGAGGACCCCACCATCGCCCAGCTGCTGAAGAAACTGCTGTCCCAGGTCAGGAGAACTCCAACGCAGCGTGCGCACACACACACACACTTTTTTGCACTATGCACCTTTCACCAATACCAGTATCGTGTCTGTACTATTTTTTAATATGTACTATGTATATTTTTTAACATATTTATTTGATGTATTTTGCACCATTGGGGTTTTTGAGAGTATCGTCATTTCGATCGTCAGCATGTCCTGTACACATTGCTGAATTGACATTAAAAATAAAAGAAAGGGTCCTCCATTGAGACTACGGAGGGAGGGGGTTCACCTAGTGCCCTGGGCGGTGTGCCCCCCCACAGGGCATGACGGAGCCGGAGGAGGATCAGCTGCTGGCGCTGAAGGACTTCATGCTGAAGTCCAACAAGGCTAAGGCGGTGGTGGGCGAGCAGAGCCACCTGGGAGAGGGTGCCCAGACGGGTGTGATCGACCTGGCCCTGCTGGGCATCACAGGGAGACAGGTGGACCTGGTCAAACCCAAGGCCGAGCCGGACGACAAGAAGGGTAAGTCCTGACGAGACGCGACCACGAGGGGGTAAACCTTGCTGACACTCCCCCTCTCCCGGTGTCATTCCCTCATGATGCTGAGCGGTCTCTCCCCTCCTCCCACCACGCAGCCAAGAAACACGGCAAGCAGCAGGACTCCACCATGAACGAGGAGTGGCGGAGCATGTTCGGGTCCCAGGAGCCTGCCTCCGCCCTGGTCCCCACGGTAACCGTTAAATTAAAAATGTTACAAATTCTTCACGTTTTCAATTCACCTCTAAAAACAAATGGTTGTGTGTGTTGCTGTCCGGCCGTCTTCCTGACACACTGTGTGCTGTCCGCCCAGGTGCCCGACGGGCCCCCGTCCCAGGGCAAGAGGACCGCGGTGGCGGCGGCGGCGGCGGCCCCCGTGGTCCAGTCGGTCCCGGGGGCCTCCACCTACCAGCGGCGCCTCAACACCTGCAAGGCGGAGCTGCAGCAGCTGGTGCAGCAGAAGAGGGAGCAGTGCAGCGCCGAGCGCATGGCCAAGCACATGATGGAGAGCGCCGAGTGGGAGAGCAGGCCGCCTCCGCCCGGTAGCCAGAACCGCTAACACACGACATCATGGGCTAGCAGTAGAGAGCTAACCCCCTCTGCCAACTAGCCAGAACCGCTAACACGCAACATCAGGGGCTAGCAGTAGAGAGCTAACCCCCTCTGCCCACTAGCCAGAACCGCTAACACACGACATCAGGGGCTAGCAGTAGAAAGCTAACCCCCTCCGCCCGGTAGCCAGAACCGCTAACACACGACATCAGGGGCTAGCAGTAGAGAGCAGAGAGTACAGCAAACAATCAAGATAAACAAGTATGGCTTCCCAATGTTTTTCTGTGTGTGTGTGTGTGTTGGCCCAGGGTGGCACCCTAAGGGGCTCCTCGTGGCCCACCTCCACGAGCACCGCGCCGCCGTCAACCGGATCCGCGTCTCAGACGAACACTCCATCTTCGCCACGGCCTCCAACGACGGCACCGTCAAGGTCTGGGACAGCCAGAAGATGGAGGGCAAGACCACCACCACCAGGTAGGACTTTTCAGGGGTCACTGAGCAGACGCTCCTATCCAAAGCGACTAACAAGTACATTTTGTCAGAGGGCACGGAAACCAACATCACCGTAGATCAGTGCAAATTCCTTCTTGGTAGTGTGATATTTGTCTAATTCATAGAATATTACAAGATTAACCATGTCTGGTTGACATGACCTTAAAGTGCTCTTTAGGGGACAGACGGGGATGTTGTGTCCCACTCTGATAGACTAAACATCCCTTGCTTATGAACCATCGCCTCATTCGGCTGAAGGCCTCCTTATCAGGACATCCGGTGAGGGAGGACATAAGGAACCATTGTTGAGATCCTCCTCAGAGCGGTAGTGGCTGGCATCATGTGCGGGCGGCTCTCGGACGCCTTGATCCAGCTTCTTGTTCATAAATACTGTTCAACTCATAAGTCATCAAAGTTCTCCATCTCGTTACTCCTCCAGCTCATAAAAACGTCCATAACAATTAGCAATTGGTGCCACAAACAAACGTTTACTTTGTGACTATATAATCTTAATCTTAAATCTTAAAAATCTTCAACACTAGAACCGTGAGACTGGTGATCTCTGCCGTAGGCCTCATCTCCTCATTGTCACAGAATCACTGGGCCTCTACTGTATGACTTGTTCTTAACAAATTAAAACAACAAACAAACCTAAGCCACCGAGGGGCTGTTGAACTGGTACTGGTAGTTGACGCGTCGTCTTCCGGGTCCAACGAATGAATGAAACCTTTGAGCGTAGTATGCATTCACCAAACATTTATTCATGCTTTAGCGCTTCAACAAATAAGCGACCCTAGCCAAACTGTCCACACACTAACATTAACTATTTCCCTTGAGTGCAAACCAAACAAAAGGCTCTCATGTTTGCCAAAACGCAATAAAGTAAATGACGCCGACACGACGCTGGTCAAAAACTGTGTGCTTCCCCAGTCAACAGCACACCTGCTGAGTGATTACCTGCTTTTCAATTTATCAATTCCCTGCACCCCACAGTACAGAGCGCCACCCACTGTGGCATCCAGGCATTCCACAGAAATTACACACATGAACCAAAAAATGTCTCCAACACCCACTATGGTCTGAACCGCACCCGTTCGGTAAATGGTGCGTTGTACGTGGGGTGCTCTGCAGGTCCGTGCTGACCTACTCTCGCATCGGGGGCCACGTGAAGACCCTAACCTTCTGCCAGGGCTCACACTACCTGGCGGCCGCCTCCGACAACGGCTACATCCAGCTGCTAGCCGTGGAAGCTAACAAGCCGCCCAAATCCCCCAAGGTGCAACCCTTCCAGACCAGGTAGCCACGCCCCCCACACTCTCTACCCATGATGCACCTGTGTTTTTTTGTTGTTGTAGTTCTGATCAATCTATTTCATTTGAACTGCCAAGATATCTGCTTCAATGTACCAAAACTCACCATTCTTAATGAGGGTCATAAGAGGACAATTTATATATATATTTCCATTAATATTTCAAACAACTTTTTGAGAAGTACATTTACTTTTAACCTTTACATTTCTGTGCCAAGGTTCTTTTATGTGTTAAAGAGTTTTTCACAGCTACATGCCAAGGTCTCTCAACAGGATGCTAATGTCTCTAAGTATAAGCACTGCTTGCTGATTGCATTAGCACAAAGTACTCTAATCAGCCACTCTGGAACGACATTCCTTTCATCCAAATTACCGTCCCATCCTGCCCTTCTTTGAGAACCATCCTCCCAGATCCTTATCCGACCTTCCACAAGAAAAGCTCTGCCAAACAATCTGCCCCCCTCTCCTCCTCCTCCTCCTCCACCCTCAGGATCCTGGACCTCCAGGAGGACGGCTGCGTGGTGGATGTCCACCACTTCAACTCGGGGGCCCAGTCGGTGCTGGCCTACGCCACGGTGAACGGCGGGCTGGTGGGCTGGGACCTGCGCTGCCCCACCAACGCCTGGACGCTGCGCCACGACCTGCGCCTGGGCCTCATCACCTCCTTCTCCGTGGACATGCACCAGTGCTGGCTCTGCCTCGGTGGGTCCCCCGCTGTTCAGAAAGCCTGGTATATACTCCTCTGTAAAGTGCTGTATGCGGACACGGAGAGCCCTCTGCGTCGTACGGAGACCCTCTCAGAGACCCCCTCCATACTCTCTGTGCGCATCCCATATTTTTCAACTGTCCGTCACTCCGTCGAGGGAAAACAGAGACGGCGAGGGCTGTGATTGGTCCTCTAACAACGTCATTTCCGGAATTACTTTTCCAGTTTGACAAATTGCACTACTTTGTAAATAATTTGTTATTTCCATTTAAAGCATTTCATTTTTAATTATCATTTTATATCCCTTTTTAATTACAATCTGCTGTATGGACGCATCAAGCGACTGTGAATGTCAACCTGTTTACTTTACCTGTTTACTTTGTCGACGGAGAACTTCCCGAGGCTCGAGGGGTCTCCATAGTAACGGAAACGGATTATGTACTACGGAGACAAAGAAGGATATCCCTTAAGGCCTTAGGGCTACGGTGAAGGACAGCCTGGTGGTTCTGGTGAAAGGTTCTGGATTTAAAGAGAGGTGTCTACCTGTACCTACCCACCTGCCCTGAAGAAACACCTTCACCACATGCCACACGCCCTGGCAGCAGTGCGGTTCAACCTTGCCCAAAACGTTGTTCAAAAATGCCCCTTCTGCCCCCTTTTAGGCACCAGCAACGGCACCATGGCATGCTGGGATATGCGGTTCCAACTTCCCATCTCAAACCACTCCCACCCGGCCCGAGCGCGAATCAGGCGGCTGCTCATGCATCCTCT
>JAOTIX010000120.1:334167-336251 GCA_027123715.1 Gaidropsarus macrophthalmus
TGCTATGTTTTTTCTTTGGAGTTTTGACAGTGAAAACATTGATGCTGGTTGACCATCGACGACCCAGAATGCTGTGCTCCATTTTTGCAATGGAGCACAAAGCAGGATGAAAGCCCGTATTTCCTGCCAAGAACGAATGCAGCTTTTCATTCCGGGAAATCCAAGTACAGCCAATTAGTTCCATGTTTTATGACCTCTGACCTCCTGTGACCTCTGACACAACAGACAGTGGGTGGGCTGGAGGTGAAGCCAGCCCAGCTAATGAGAGCCACCAACGCAAAAAAAGAAAAACACCAAAAGACATAAAAGAAGCACCAGTGATTGGTTGAATAAACCATGTGATCGGGTTAACCTGACACCAGAAGCCAGAGCATGAAGGGGACGACACTCACACACACCAAGAGCAGAGGTCTGGGTGCTGCTCATGGCCTGGTCTTCAGACCCTCCCTCATTACCGGTCTGGACCTGTCTATCATCCGTGGGATGGACAGGAATTTAAAAACGAGATCTTATCGGACACTTTTGAATAAGGTGCCATGATAAATATTAGTTGTTTGCATTTCAGTTGGGTACCCCTTTACAGTATTTTGGTAGACTAGGTCTCCTTTAGCGTCATGTTTCAACGTGCAGGTAGAACTCCCACAACGTCCGCTATGTGACGCCATGACACCCGTCCGTTCCCTGCTGCGTTCAAAGCCCAAACTATTAACTTTTGCCAAATAGATATTTGAGTTAAAAATAACAAATATTAACAAAGGGTGATGTTGTGACTACTTTGCTATTTATCATGGCACCTTATTATAAAGTGTTACCATCTTATCTTATAGAAAATAAACATAAGATTAAATGTAGTGATTTCGACGTGATCTTTTCAAGCGCCTCCATGAGACTACGAACTTACAGCTGGAGAGCACGTCTGACAGTGCGTGTTATTTAACGTCCTTGGCCGGAGACCCTCCTCCTCCACCACTGACGCCGGGCGCCAGAGGCTCCGATTGGCCGGTTCCTCTGGTGAGCGCGGTGCTCCAGGTTCTCCCGGCTCAGACAGAGGTTCTCGCAGTCCTCCTGCGTCTTGAAGCGGTTGCCGTTCCCTCCGCAGCCGCCGTACCAGAAGCGAGCGCACTCGCTCTGCTCCGAGTCGAAGAACCAGCTCATCACAAAGTCCTGGCAGGGACCCACCGCCTGGACCAGGAAACAGGACTCTGGAGCCGAGAGAGAGCGAGAGAGAGAGAGAGAGAGAGAGAGAGAAAGAGAGGGCGAGGGAGGGAGGGAGAGAGAGGGCGAGGGTGAGGGGGAGAGAGAGCGGGAGAGAGGGCGAGGGTTAGAGACGGGGGAGAGAGAGAGAGCGAGGGTGAGAGGGGGGAGAGAGAGAGAGGGTGAGAGAGGGGGGAGACAGAGACAGACAGACAGACAGACAGACATAGAGTGAGAATCATGACAGAAAGTAAAAGCATGTGTGTTCAAGTTGGTCTTGGAATCTCTGGGTAACGTTGTTTATGGCAGATGAACGAGAGGCTCACCCTTTGTGGGAGTCTTGCTCTGACTCGGTCCCAGCAAGGAGGAATCAACTGCAAAACATCATGAGCCATCATGATGTGATTAAGAGTGATTATCGCTTCAGCACAAGGTGTTGAACAACAACATTTACAAGACAAGTCTAGGATCTGGTTTTTCAGGAAGCCAAAGCAAATCATGGCTAAGTGAAGATACCTGTTGATATTATTGATTATATCATTCTTGGGAGTTTGGCCCCAGAGCTAAAACAGCCATTTTCATCTGAATCAAAGTTTCTGATTCTACTGTTAATCAGCAGTATTGCAAAATCCAAGATTAGCCTCTTACCAAATCTACAATTCACCTGTTGGCTCAAAACAACCTGAATGAATGGATGACATGCATGATGAACGGCACACAGTCACTCAGAAGAGAAGGCGAGGGACCTATGTTTGACCGTGTGGAACACAGTGTGCATCCATATTGAGCCAATCATTGATAACATTGATTGATGTGGGGGGCTGGGTGTGCATTCCTTAACTTGCATTCTCTCTGCCCCCCCCCGTACCCCGACCGGGCCGTTTTTGGGG
>JAOTIX010000120.1:373587-383641 GCA_027123715.1 Gaidropsarus macrophthalmus
CCCCCCCCGCCCCCCGCCGCCCCCCCCCCCCCCCCCCCCCCCCGCCCCCCCCCCCGCCCCCCCCCCCCCCCCCCCCCCCCCCCCCCCCCGGCGGGGGAGCTCGGCGGTCCTGGGGGGTGATGAGCAGACCCTTGCAAATGACAGCCAATGAGACGCCTGCGATGCGCTGACGTTTCAGGTCATGAGCGACGGGTCGGAGGGCGAGCGAGACGGCAGCACCACCACCACCACCACCACCGTCTCGTCAGAGAGCGGGGCCGCCACCGTCACCACGACAACCACCCACATCTCAAAGGTCGGCCATCTTTGAGCCTCTCTCGTCCGCCCCCCCCCAGCTGTCTTCAGCATTAGTGTTTCCGCGGTGGCGTAGCGTTAGTGCTTCCGTGGTGACGTGGCGTCCCTTTGTCTCCATCAGGTGGTGAAGAGCGGCTCCACGGAGACCCGCATGGAGAAGAGGATCGTCATCAGTGCCGAGTCGGAGGGGGATCATGAGCAGGTTTGAGGCCCACTGGGTTCTTCTCCAGCTAACTGTGCTAACGCCAAATTATGGCTTCAGCAAACAGAGATGAGAGCACTAATGGCCTCCCTCAGCATCACAGCATTTCAACTTTTATACATTATACATTATTTTTCATTTTAATTTAATTTAATTTAATTTTGTATTTTTATTTTGTATTTTTGGGGGTATATTTGTATTTCTGTGAATTTTACAGACTGTTTATGTAACCAGGGACATGGGACTGCACATTAAATCTTTCAAAATTTTTTGTGGTAATGTTATCAGTATCGTCCCTGTTAAATAAGCAATAAATAAACTAGTTAGCTAGTGCAGCATGAAGGTCAAGGCTTTGTGTAAGAAGACATGATGTTTCTTGCAGGGAAATGATGGGACAGCGATGTGAGCGATCGTCTTCCTCCGTTCATGTTGGTGCTCACAACCCCGCAGCCAATCGGACCACAGTCACCTGACCACCTCCCAATCAGACGCAGCGAGCATTCTGTCTTCTTAATATGTGCACCTAACGTTAGCTCAGTGGCTGATTAGGCTTTCGTAGATGGTATCTTCATAGCATTGAAGTTATGCTTCGAAACATTGCTTTTGCTTTTTAACCATTTTTTATTTCTCACCTGGTGTTTAAAACACATTCACATTTTATTTGGCAACTTTATTTGAAGAATTTTTCAATTCTTTCAATGGGTTTATTAATTTCCCTTCGAAATATTTCCATTTCCATTTTGAACGTTATACAAGGGGTATCTTGTTTTGTTATTGTGGCCTACGCATGGACTTTGTCACATTGGACAAGGAAACTTCTTCGATATTTAATATACCTCACAATATGGAACAATAAAGATGTTCTGTGTGAAATTTTGATAGCTTAATACTCAGGTAAACAGAAAAACAAAACTCAAATATTTGTTTTCCTACATGTAGCCAACTATTCGTAGCTTACACACTATTGTAAAGTTTGAAACTAAAATTCATATATTTTAAAATGTTTGTATTTTATAGAATTAATACTTTTGTAGCGTATGTATAAAATGAGTTTGTACGTTATGCATACAATCTTCTCATTCAGTTCTAGGTTAACAATTTGACTTGCAAGTTGCTTTTATTTAATAAGGGACCATATCATGAACCACTTGAAGCTGTCCTCTCTGAGCTGTCCTGTCTCTTGTCCTCCACTGAACATGTCCACTGATATAAAGCTGTCCTCCTTTCTCACTATGTCTGTCCTAACTAACTGTCAGACGCCATTGACCTCATGTTCACCATTGAGTCACAATATTTGACATGCTTTGGGCTGCGAATCTCAGGTTTAATATTATGTGTGTGACTACAGACCTCGTAGTGATTGTATCAGAAACGTCCACATGTTTATAGCCATCCTAAACAAACTTGTGTATCTCCAGGACATGTGAGGCTTGGTGTCCACGGTGCCCGTC
This sequence comes from Gaidropsarus macrophthalmus, assembly GCA_027123715.1. Classification (NCBI taxonomy): domain Eukaryota; kingdom Metazoa; phylum Chordata; class Actinopteri; order Gadiformes; family Gaidropsaridae; genus Gaidropsarus; species Gaidropsarus macrophthalmus. The sequence continues at coordinate 375,535 of JAOTIX010000120.1, forward strand.
AGGAGGTCAGGCAGAGACCCGGGTGTCTGCAGCGTTTCTCACGTAGAAGGAACGCGGGTCGGTGTTCTGTGCATGTTCTGCGACGCAGTAATTTATTTGTAAAGTAGACACTTTAACGTGGTTCGTTCTGTGAGGCTTTGAACACGCGCCTGTGGGCGGGCTCCGTCCACGATGTGTCAGTGATGAGTTTTGATTTGTTTTTTTGACAACGTTTAGCACAGTGGTTAGACCTTCACCTAGAGTAGGATTACATTCTCACTCTGTTCCCGCCGTGCTTCGACCCACAGCACAGCGCTCTTCACTCGTTGTATTCCACGCTTCTGTAGGCCGAGAGCAGACGCACAGTCGAAGCCTTTTGAGATAGTTTGTTTTTTTATGAGAAAGTGTGTCCACGTAGCCCTCCATTTGGAACGAGGGGAACTCCACGTAGCGCCGTAGTTTGTAGACTTGAAAAAAATATCAATGCTTTCTTGTGACTCGTGTGTCTTTTTTTTTTTTTATAAAAGCTTATTAAACTTAATGTGCACAAATCTGCATCGCGTCGACTTCTGTTATCATGTGTGAGCGTTCCAGTTGGAACTCAGAAATGGATTTGATGGTTCAGTTGTCATGGTGTGACTTACTCACAGCACAGTTGGGTGTTTACGTTTTACACTAATCGTACTTTTCTGTCCATTTCTAATGCGGTTGAATTATTTAAAACAAAAGTGCCACTGTAATGTGAGTTGATGAGTTAAATACGTAAAGCTCTGACCGTGTATCTACGACACTGGTCCCAGACCAGTACAGGGCTCCCTCCCCGTCCCCCGTTCCCCATCCCCGGCCCCAGCCTAGAGAGGCGGCCCTCTGCTGGTCTGCCCACACCGCAGGAGGGCTGCCCTCACCTCAGGGGGGCTGCCTTCACCGCAGGGGGGCTCTGTACAGAACGCCCTCCCTACCGGATGGCTCACAGCCCCTCCCCCCCTTGAGTGTTTTCAGTCTATGACAAACAAATATATATCTAAGATATAAAAACGCAGCACAAGCAGGAAGTGAGACGAGACTCCGGAAACAGGATCTTCCATGATGCAGGGGGGAGACTAATGGGCTGACCCCCACTAAGTGAGGGGAGGTCATGCCACTCATACTGAATGTAAGGCCTGCTTACCAACAAAAGGCACGCTATGGACCTTCTCCCCCTGCAGTAGAGTCCATATGAAGACATGAATACACATAGAAGTATGTTTTTTAATCATCATCACAACTTTCTTCACTGCCAGGCTAACGGTTCTTTAATCTTGTAGCTTATGACCGTTGTGGTGAGGACATTCTGGTATTGGAAACAAACAAACTTGTATTGAAACTGATTCTGGTGCAATTGTGAACTGTCCCTGACAAGTAGATTACACAACCTGGCAATCGGTCCACTTGTAAGTCGCTTTGGACAAAACAAAACATTTCTGCTTATTCCTTCTTATGCAGTTGCATCCAGGCAGACAATAGTTTCTATCGACCCTGCACATTTTCGCTATGATCTCATTATCAGTGTGTTATTATAGAATACGTTATGTTTCAGATAATTCTACAGCCTGCAGCAAATCATAGAAACCATCCTTTGAGGTAGAGTTATGTTGGACAGATGTTTTTTCGTGAGGTAGATCAGGGATATCTTCATAAACAGGAGCCTGTGTAGAAGAGACAAGCAAACATTAGCAAGAATAACTCATTAGTGTGTAATATTGGAAACTGGGAGTGATTGAACTATCGGCCTATATATATCTGACATATCGGGTCACTGCTCCGACTTACCATTCCAATTCCAACTGCTTCATTCCCTAAAATAAGTGAATATCAAATTAGCTATTGATGATTGACATTTAAAAATCAATCAATCAATAAGAACCGACCTCCCCCTTTCTCCTTCCTTTTCTTGAGACGGAAGTAAAGTCCTCCTCCGGCGGCCGCACACAGCATAAGGCCAAGAGGAAGGGCCAGCCACACAGCCAGCGGAGGTCCTGCTCAGACCACCACAGACATCGCAGGTGTGAGGAACCGGCCTGCTACCTCAAACCAGAGACATCCTATAAGGTAGACCTATCATTGGCTGCTGGGACGCGAGAAATGCGGCGGCCATCTTGGAGTGGTGATCTGCTCCACTCACTGTAATGCGTTTGGATGGAGCAATGAACTGTCAGCGAGTTTAATTCATCATACCTCACTGAGTACCACTGATTTTCACACGTTTTTTGTCAGACACGTGTAGTAGCTATGATAGAGGACACATGGTTTGGCATGTTTCATTATTCATAGTTGGCTTAACAGTGAAGCACATCAAACCATGTGTCCTTTATCATAGCTACACATATGAAAAAACATGTGTGGAAAATATGTGGTATTCAGTGAGGTATGATGAATTAAATGCGCTGACATAGGTAGCTGAATATATGATTTGACCCCAAACAAATTCTAACAAATGGTTTGTCAGTGGATTACAGTAGTATCAGATGTACTTAAAAACATACCAAAAGTTTACCGAAGTTTGATACCAAGAAAGGCCCCATTTTCAAAATGGTGGCTGTCAGGTCCTTAAAATTACCATATTCCTCCTAGACAACGAATATACCTGCCTGATATATGTTTTGGCCATACTCTGATTAGCATATTTGCATGATAGATAAGTGATTACAAGTACAATTATATATATATATTAAATACAAAATACATTTGATTTATTATTTTCTAGACATTAATATCAATATTGCCTAACACAGGTAAATGCCAGTAGAATAAAAGGAGCATCAGAAATGTATATATTGTAGCGACCCAGCCTGTTTGTGGTGGTATGTGGTTGACAACCAACCAGAGATTTCCCATGGTCGGTGTCCCCCCGGGCACGCTGGGGGTTGGTGGCCTGAGGGGAGGCGGGGGGCTCTCCGCGGAATACGAAAAATGTTGGGATTGTTGTGGTTCCGGTTTTGGACTGTGTTGGAATATATATGTGAGCCTCGCGTGTGCTTGTGTGTGAGTTTCTGATGCGTTAAGAATAAAGCAAGGTAAACAACATCTGAATGACATGCTTTGAAGATAGAGTAGAGTCCCCCGCCTCCCGACCATGGGAAATCTCTGGTTGGTTGTCAACCACATACCACAAACAGGCTGGGTCGCTACAATATATATATATACATTTCTGATGTACCTTTTTGATTACCTATACTAACGATGAATCCTCATGCACGCTAAAATTAGTCATGGAGTTCCACAAGGTTCTGGGCTTGGACCCATTTTATTCACTTTATATATGCTTCCTGTGGGCATTATTATTAGGCAACACTCCATAAACTTTCATTGTTATGCAGATGACACCCAATTATATATATCGATGAAGCCAGTTAGCTAAACTTCAAGCATGTCTTAAGGACATAAAAACCTGGATGACCTGCAATTTTCTGCTGCTAAATTCAGACAAAATGGAAGTTATTGTTCTTGGGCCCGAACACCTCCGAAACAAATTATCTAAAGATATAGTTAATTTAGAGGGCATCGCCCTGGCCTCCAGCACCAATGTAAGAAATCCCGGAGTTATCTTCTATCAGGATATGTCCTTTAATTCCCACATAAAACAAACTTAAAGGACTGCCTTTTTTCATTTACATAATATAGCAAAAATCAGGCACATCCTGTCCCAAAAAGATGCAGAAAAACTAGTCCATGCATTTGTTACTTCAAGGCTGGATTATTGCAATTCCTTGTTAGCAGGCTGCCCCAACAAGTCTCTAAAGACTCTCCAGCTGATCCAGAATACTGCGGCACATGTACTGACAGGAACTAGGAAAAGAGATCATATTTCTCCTATATTAGCTTATCTACACTCCCTGTAAAATCTAGAATATAAATTAAAATCATTCTCCTCACCTAAAAAGCACTAAATGGCCAGGCACCATCATATGTTAAGGAGCTCATAATACCCTATTGCCCCACTAGAACACTGCGTCCCAGAATGCATGGGTTACTTATTGTTCCTAGAGTCTCCAAACGTAGAATGGGAGCCAGAGCCTTCAGCTATCAAGCTCCTCTCCTGTGGAACCAAGCCCCAGTTTGTGTTCGGGAGGCAGACGCCCTCTCCACATTTAAAAATAGGCTTAAAACTTTCCTCTCTACTAAAGCATATAGTTAGGGCTGGCTCAGGTGAGCCCTAACTCAGGTGAGCCCCATAATCTCATTGGTCTCACAGACCCATAACTTCATGGAGAGTGTGTCTGCCCCATGACCACTTAAATTAACTAGATCAAAAGTAAACAAAAGAGGAGTTATTCATAGAAACCTAATGAAAATTACCACCATCTCTAAAATAGCACAACAAAATAGGAATTAAACCACATTTCTTCAGAGCCAGTAGGCAGTAGCGGTCGATGTTGCGTCTACTATATAGGATGTCTATGCCTCAAAGCATGTCTACAGCTGGTAGGACGTCACATACTCACTCTCGGTAGAGCTCCACCTGCTGGACGCCATCAGAACCCCGTCTTTATACACAGAGCACACAGACTCTGAGCCAGTCCGCTGCACATCTGCAATGACCAACTTGGAGATGAGGGTGTTTTGGGTCGGGTACCGCACCTTATCCCAACTGGGAAACCCCATCTTATTGGTCCAATTTAAAGAGACATTATTATCACATGTGTCATGGCCGCAGGTGAGCTCACAGCTCAGGGTGAGGTTGACGCCCTCCCGCTCTGCAGATACTGCCAAGACAAACAAAACCAGAAGACCGCACTGGAGGTTTAGCATCCCAAGAAGAAGAAGAAGAACCTGTGCGGACTAGGGAAGTGATGTCAAGACATTGCCTGTTGTGAGATCCTGATTGTTTTTAAGTTTACCGTGGAGGGTGTGGAGTCTGGCCGTGCTTAAGACCTCCGGCGTACCCTGACATGAACATCGGTAGAGTCCGGACTGGGCTGCGCTGACCGCCAAGGGGAGGTAGACTCTATTGGAGGCTGACCCGCCGTCACTGCGGCGGGGCGGCCCCTCCCACTCCGCCCGGCAGTCCGTCAGGGAGGATGTGTTGCAAGAGAACGACACCCGTTCCCCCACTACGCCGAACACTTCCTCTATTCCACCTGGGTGATAGGACACAGTGTACGACAGACCCCTCGCCCCGTTTCAAACAGGAAATGATGTCACACACTTCATGGCTAAACATTCACGGATGCACCGAGTAAGCTAGGATGTGAAAACGGACTTTTGACGGATGCTGGATACCTGTCACGTTTACCGTATACCCCAGGGTGGCGATGACGGTGTCATCCTGTCGTAGCCGACATCTCCATGTTCTGCGGTGGTCTGTCGGCACAGTCTTGAAGATGAGTTTGGAGAAGCACATTGAGGGCTCCTCGACATTAAATCTCTTGTTCTTAAACACGGTGGTGTTGTCCTCTCTCAGCCACTCCAGATGGATCCCCTGGTGGGGACAGGAGCTGGGATGTCCGCTGAACGTGTTCAGGGAACAGTGGATCTCCATGTGTCCCTTCACTACCGCCGAAGACACTGGGCACATGATGAGAACAGAGCACACAACATGTACAACACACGTTTGATTTGAGACACCTGGCGTGGAGTTATTCAGGAGGAGAAGACTCTTACTCTGGAGCACCTTGAGGGACAGTTCTTTGCTGGCCCGGCCGTCGTAGCACACGTAGGACCGCGCCCAGTTCTGCTCCAGATGGGGGATATGCAGGGAGCAGTCGGGCCCCAGGCGAAAGGCAGGGGGCCGCGGGGCCGTGACCACGCCCGCCCTGACCACTTCCACCGTGTGGTCAGCCGTTACCGGGGACAACAGGGCATGGTCGCTCATGTTCCAGTGGACCCGGGAGCAGGACCCGACGGAGGGCAGGGGGCAGGGCAGAGTCACGCTGTCCCCCAGGAGGGCAAAGACGGCTGGAACAGAATGGAGACGTGTTGACCGGTGTAGCCTAGACAAGACAAGAGTCATGGACCTCACACCACTACTGACTATTCATACCACATCATGTGAGCCTCAGTAGGAAATGCATTTGAAATAAGCAGAATTCTGGTTTTTGGAATTTGTTTATTAACGTTGCTTATTCTACATTTACAGGCATAGATTCGTGGTTGCAATATCTGTCAACCTTATGCCAATGTGTAGAGTTGAGAAGCTAGTGCTCTGTCACCTGGGTATTAACATCTGCATGATTAAGCTAGCAGCTACCAGGAACGTACAGGAACTGAACTACAACAACCTCTTAAACAGGAAGAATAACGCAACTCAGTCCAGACCCGAGACCTTAGTAAGTATTTATTCTAAAGTCATATTGATTCTGAAGGACTCTTTATTCGTTGGGTAAACACATTTTACATACATTTGTATTATCATAATCATTATTGTATAAAACAAATGCTGGATGCATATTTATTGTAATAACATTTCAAATTCATGAATACAATATGTGCTCGAATGTTTTCCATTACCAGTATCCTGCAGTCCATAAGTCCTGTGGATAAGTGTGAGGAGTCCGTAGAGTAGAAGGCAACCCATCTCTCACCCAACCAACCACTGGTCTCTGTGGTCTGCAGCCTGAAGCTTCACTTTCAGGAAATGAAAGCGGTTTGGCAACAGAACGTTCACGTTGGTCTGATTGCATAAACCACATTTCAGACCAGCAGTCACTCATGGACATGGACGCGTGGGCCGTTCTTCAGATCATTAAGTGCTGCTGGGTGACGAAGAAAAACTCAAAATTGTTGGTTTGTTTGATCAAACTTGTCTGTTGTTTTATTTTGCTCTACAGGGACCCTGGTCTGGTAGAGCTCAGCTGCTCAGACTTTATCTATTTTTATCTTGAATTCACCCACACAGACAGATGATGTTTAGAAGAAGTCTCCTCGGTTAAAGTTGGACGATAAGGTGACTCATGCGTCAGCTTATCCTCACAAACCGTATCATGAGAGCCTTTTTCAGATTATGGTAAACCGCAACGGTCACACATCTCTCTCGGTTCCCTGAAATAAAGGATGTCTTTAACAAGTAGCTCCGCTGACACTTTATAATAAGGAATGGCTATTTGACTAATAAATGAATAATAAATGATAACATGATAAATCATGAATTCATTAGTAATTCATCATGAATTCATATTTGATTATATGACCTCATTTATTAATATTTTATATAATTACTGAAATGTAGGTCATATAATCAACTATTAATTAATGATTAATTACTAATGAATTCATGATGTATTATCATTTATTGATAATGTCTTATTCATTTACTATTCATTTCTTAGTCATTTATTATTCATGCATTAGTCATTTATAACCACTCCTTATTATAAAGTGTTACCGATAGTCCTACATCTGGATCAGAACCAACACTCGTCTACTTCACGCTTATATTTCTATAATCCTACTCTTCTTCAAGGTGACCCGTTCCTCGCGTTCCCGGCGTTCCCAGCGTTCCAGGAACACACAGGAGGCAGTGGGGGTTACTCAGCCACTGGGTTTGGGTTCTGCAGAGCCGTGCGTTGGACGGGGCGCCCCGCCCCTGCCGGGCTCCGGGGGTCTGCGGACCGCCACCAACTTGTAGGACTTGACCTTCAGCACCACGCTGGCCTCGCCCTGCAGGTCCGGAGGGCCGGCGTCCCCACAGGACTCAAAGTAAAAGTCCCTCAGCAGGTAGGCGGTGAACAGGAAGAGCTCCATCTTAGCCACCGTCTCCCCCAGACACAGCCGGGCACCCCCACCGAACGCCAGCAGCGACCGGGTGATGCCCCCTCCGCCCTCCAGGAAGCGCTCTGACGGAGACCAGGGGTCAAAGGTCAGCTCTGATGGTCTGAAGCGTTATGTGATTGTAGTCCTACCTGGTCTAAGCTAGTAAGTGATTGTAGTCCTACCTGGTCTGAAGCGGTAGGGCTCGCTCCACACGGCCGGGTCGTGTTGAGCCCCGAACAGGTTAGGAATGACCACGGCGTCCTTGGGGATGAAGTAGCCTGCGATGCTGAACACATGTTATGCGTCCATCAATATATAATATCAGTCAATATTGCTTTTTATTGTCACACACAAGGTATGGTGAAATTGTTTCTCTGCATTTGACCCATCACCTGCACGA